>JAECUM010010969.1:0-28677 GCA_016617855.1 Megalonaias nervosa | reverse complement strand
TTGCTGTTACTGTAAACGAATGCTGGTGACCCAGTTGGTAACATAAGGATTTCAAAACAAGTGTGTGAGGAAATGAGAAACATGGCCAAAAAAAAAATGCATACTAAGGTTCTACTCTGTAGTTATTATGTACTTCTGACCAGCTGGGAATGGGGTAAACAAACCTTGCAAAACGGTGATCTGAGCCTTGTATACACCACAGTAGGGTGGGGGTGAACCGACCTTTTTGGCATTTTAAGGGTCAGTCTTTAAAAGCAAGGTCTTAAAAAATGTTGAGATCTTATATTAAAAACGACGACCCGAGCCTTGTATCCACTGCAGACGCATGGAGGTGATGTCCACGGGCACCAAAAAGGGGAGGGGGGGGTGCAATCCCCTCAATGTGTTATAAAATAACTGACTTATCATTGGTGTGCTGACAGGTGATGTGTAATTAAATTGCTGTTTTAATATTAATAATGAGTGAGTCTGTGCTATGGAATTTCATACAGCCAAACTAGCTCAACAACTAGAAGCAATTAAGAAATATATCCCCGTTCGTGATTCTGTCAAACAGCAGCTACAACAGCATCAGGAAGCTCAAGTGGAATTTACAGAAGGTAAAGAGCAGTTATTTAGGTTATCTTTTTAGGGACGAGGTCGGATTTTGCCCTCAAGCTGGAGCAGTCGATGGGTAGATAAATCCCCATGGTCGGATTTTGCCCTCAAGCCAGGGCAATCGATGGGTCAAGTCTTATCCAAGGTCGGATTTTTACTCAAGCTTCATGTGCAAGTTTTTGTGCATGTCCACACCCTTGCATAAAACACAATTGGCATGTTTTTTATGGATATTTTTCAATTGTAGAAAGGAATAACAAGTATGCGAGTGTTTGAATGGAATGGGTTCATTATGAATCGAGTGGAACTACATTTCAAATGCAAGAATTGTAGTAGTTGTTTAACGTTATAATAAAACCTTCCTACAACATTCTCACAACATTCAAAACCTATATGCAAATCTGATGAAAGCTGCTTGTGTTTCTGAAACACATATTCAATACTGCTGGCAAGAATGTCCAAATCTACATTACAAAAAATGTAAACATTACCATCCATCTAGGAGTTGCGAACAGGTGTTCTAACACGGTTTATATGCAAACATTGCTTTCTGTTCATTGTATGAAATCTTCTTGTTGGGTAGTTTTACTAACAGGCTTTACAGCAGGGCCTTCCATTAGATTTAAATGTGGCAGGTGAGTTGACAAAGTAGGCGGGGGGGGGGGGACCTACCCCAATGGGGATAATTATTTTTTTTTAAAGTAGCAGGGTGTAAGGTAAATGTAGACAGGCTGATAAAGAATCCCCAGAATTTACAGACTGAAGGTTCAGACATTTGTTTTTAAGAGACAAAAATGAAAGAAGGAAACAATACAACAGATATTTTAATATCACTTTTTGTTTATTTTCAAGATTTAATTAAGATTATGAATCAGAATCAGTCTCCTCCTCCACTGTAAAGTTTATCTGTTTCTTCTTCTGCTCAGGTACCTACAAATTTAAAAATAATTTTAATGCTTAAACAAAGTCATATATCATCTCAGCACTGGTTACATATGCAGAAGTCATGTTAACTAGCGTTATGAAAATTTATGAAACTTTCTTCACTGCACTTGTGCTTCCCTTAATATTGTTAAGCTAAGTTACAAGGTAACATTGCACTTACTTGTCATTTTAGGCAAGTGGATGGTGAAATCAATTTGCGCAAAGATGAATTTATTTTGTCCAAATATTTCACATGAATAGAAATACCAAGTGGAAGCACTTGCCTGATCAGACAAGATGGATGTAAATTGTAGTTAGCTGTACTCAAAATTTGATAGTCCTGAGCACTAGGATAAACTGACTTTGTTATCAGTTTAGAAATGCATCCACGTTGCAAATACCGTGTATTAAAAGACAAAATTGAATCCATTATTGATGACATAAGAGTGAAATGGCTAACCTTGTATTTTATCCCTCGGCGTTGATTGGGTACACATTTGAGCGTCTCGGATAGGGCATCTTCCATTTCATTTGCTTTCGATTTGCCATTATTTTTCAAGCAGGCTTCTGCAAGAGTAATACAATGTTTTAAAATAAGTTTCACAACAAAGGATTCATTGCATTTTTCTAAATGCCAGCAATAATCAATGGAGTATTTACAAAACACATACATTGAAATGTGGTCTCAAGTTCTTTCATATACATGTAATTGCAGTATATGTGCGAAGAAACATGTAGTACTTAATCGATTCATTTAAAAATCCCTGGCGAGTCATATGAAAAACAGACAATTGAAATCAAGTCGTACTTACTTATCAAAACCCGGCATATCACAAGCTCTTGAAATGTTTTTTTTTTCCCTTTATGTCCCTTTAGGCTATACTCTGACCAGAGTCTTTTTGTTCCTAGCTTTGTCATCATCCTGCAAACACTATCCCCAATATTATACCGGCCAAGGGAGCACAAGTAGCATATCTGAAAATAATAATAATAATAATAATAATAATAATAATAATAACAATAATAATAATAATAATAATAATTATTATTATTATTATTATTATTATTATTATTATTATTATTATTTCTTGATCGATGTGACAAAATATGCTTGAATATAGTTCTTTTTTTGCCATGGTTTTGCATGCAAATTTATTTGCTCTAACTTGAAACAATTTGATAACACCAACTATGCAACACAATGTACAAACAGCAATTATAAAACAAATTAACCACCGTGAATCTATTAACATCATGAATGACATTCACGCAAAGATTGAATTAAAATAGCCAAAAAATATGTAATAGTGTATATGTAGGAAAACACCTGTACATGTTCATATTTAAACATGTTTTGGCCTACAACTGTAAAAGAAAATAGCTGACCACTACATGAGCAGCAGAGAGGGTGAACCGACCATTTTGCTTGAGACATTATTTATGAAAAAAAAGCCTTTCTACGAAAAGGAAATCTTAAAGCCAATAACGTTAAACCACAACGTCTAACTGACCATGAGATTTCTCTAGGGTTAACTTATCTCGTTACTTTATCTCTGACTCTTTGAAGTTTTTTATGGTGTGTTTATTTTACGTGTTGGTCACTCAACGTTGGTCGTTCACCCTCTCTGCTGCTGTAAATTAAACAGCCATTATAAATTTTATCAATAATGATTGGAGAACCACACTCAGCTAGATTAGTTCGAGAGCGACTAGATGCAATCAAAAAAATATTTACCCGTCCGTGATTTAGTCAAACAACAACTACAAGTTCGTCACGAGTCTCAGGTGGAATTTGCAGAAGGTGCAGAAGAATTATTTAAACCGATTGTCGAACCAACAAAGAAAATTGTTACAGCAACTGAGGCAACACAAAGAGCTCTTGAAACATTACCTGTTGATATTACTGGCCATATTCAAGCAGCTGAACCACAACCACAACCACAACCACAACCACAACCACAACAACAACCTAAACCAAAAACTAAGATAATAGATAAATTTACGCCTGAAGGTATTGCTGCTATCAGGGATCCCAAAAAAAAATAATTGATATTGCAGCGTATGGATATTATGAAAGACAAAAATATGTAAAACCAGAACATGTTAAATCTCTAAGCTCTGCCAATTGGATTAGGGATGTATATCGTATCTTTACTGGTATTCCAGAAATTAGATCTAATGAAGATCTTATTAATTATAATGACTTTGATGAGGCTGTACATAAACATATCGAAAGAGCTAAACAATTTAAATTACTTAAACAAGTAAAAACACTTAAAGAACAAGTTCAACAATTTCCACAATTGCTATCACCACTACCATCACCACAACGATCACCACGATTACTACCACTGCTACCACAACAATTTGAATTACCATCACCACAACAAAAAGAACAGCCATCACCGCAACAAAAACAACAATTTCGAGAAATGATGAAACGATTTCAATCACCACGACAACGACAACCAGTTAGAACAACAGAGGAAGAATATCAAGATCCTGGCGCAACTGGAAGTGGTTTAGGAAGTGGCTTTATTACTTGCCCCAATAACGTCCTTGCTGATGTTGATCGACTAGAAATTCGAGGAAAACGAGCTGGTAACAATTCCCCAGAAATCATTAATGAAGCAGTTGATATTTGTCAGCGATTATTTACAGGTGGTGTTATGGACAGTGGTGTTTATCGGTCCCTTATTAATGAAATTAGTGACGATTATCATAGTGACTGAGTATGTAATTAGATGCAATTAGTGATAAAATTACTTAATGATAATATGATCATACACAATACTCATAGACCAACCATGGTTAGGGTAATAAATTCACGATTACCGGTATACAAAACGACCTACGAAGATGGACTAGGTGATGTTGTTCAGGGTCTATTTAGAAGGATAACCCCAAAAGCAATACCGCTTGCAAAGCAACTATCAATGAAAGCTATTGACGTTGTTCGTGAAAAAGCTATTGGCGCTGTTGGTGATGTTGCTAGCAAAGCATTCTCAGCAATCAAGGATAGACTAGCGCGATTAATACGACGAAAACCTCAACCAGTGAAACTGGCCAGCACTGAAGTGATGCTCGCAAATGTCAGTAAAATAATAAATGAAGCTGCTAATCAAAAACTAGCAGAGATGGCTACCAACATTAATGTTGGGTTAGAAAAAGTAAAATATATAACCGCTAGTCTGATAGCAGGAAGCGGTCTTCGTGTTGGACGAAGAGGATAATAACAAAGATGTTCAAGCGTATATCTGATCCAGCGTTTGACATGGATGCACCAGTTTTAAAAGATGAATCTGTGCGCGATTATCAGTATTATTCTTATGACGCACGTGTACCTGGCGAGCGTGGAAGAATTGAGCTGCAAGTTCAAGATACAAGCAGATATTTCTTACCCACTGAAGCATTTATTGAAGTAGAAGGTGAGATTATAAAAACAGATAATACTGAATACAACGCTGATGTTAGAGTTGGTTTTGTTGATAATGGCATCATGGCATTGTTTGAGGGCGCTATATACATGATTGATGGAAAAAATATTGAAAAAATCCATAATGATGTTGATGTTGCCACGACGATACTTGGTCTTGCGCGATATAGTGATGATTATTCAAGATCAGCAGGTCAATCAATGATGTTTGTAAAGGATACTTCTGACCACCCTGACAACAGACAGTATGATATAAGACGACCAAGAAACTTCGCCGGCGCCGCTGATGTTGATGTAAATCCGGTGGTTTATGGTCCTAATCCAGAATTTAACTTAGGATTTACAGCACGTCGATCAATGTTACAAGGAAATAGAAGAGCGTTTTCGTGTGCAATTCCATTATCACATATCTTTGGATTTTGTAGAAATGTTAGAAAAGTTATTTTTGGAGCCAAACACACAGTTGTACTTGTGCGAAGAGCTAATGATGATGATGCAATATGGCGACCTATTGGTGATGCTGGTAAAGTAATTCTGACAAAACTTTCTCTGTGGATGCCAGTAATGACTCCAACAGTACTTCAAGAAGAACATTTACTTTCTGTTATGAGCCAAGGTGGTAAATTGATGTTATCATGGTTGACAATGACCACAGATGCTGTGCAGAGTAATGTTAATGGTTTATTCACATGGCAAATAACTTCTCAGCGAGATGTTTCTGCACCGCGACATATATTTATTGCGCTTCAAAATTCTGCACTGGTAAACTCACAAAATCGACGCATAATGATATTTGATCAACTCGGTGTTTCTGAGGTTTCTTTAAGGATAAACGGACATTAAGAACCAGCTGAAGATATTTTGTTAAATTTCGGTCAAAATCATGTAGCACGTGTATATCATCGATTAATGACATTCATGGGACGTGATCAGAATATTGATTCTGATTTACAAATATCAGTTAGATTTTACAACATTATATCCGATTTATTAATTTTCGCTGGAACACTTAGATTTAACCAGACAGTCAGTCGTTGACATATATTTTCTAGCTCATGTTAACAGAGATGTTGGAGCTATTGCTAATTACAGAGCAATTACTGTTATACTCGGCGATAAATCAATGTTACTTGAAGGTGTTGGTGGACGAATGAGAGTTATTGATGCCCCAGTAGAAAACCTGTAATTAGATCACTCATAATAATTATAAATGTCATATCCAGTTAATGTCAGTCTGACTCCTGGTCAGATTAAAAAGCTACAATCATCATCAAAAAATAATTGTGCGGCAAAAATATCACTAAAGCGAGAACAAATCGCGAGTGGTCCGAATAAGCTATCGTTATCAGAACGCCAGCATAAGCATTTCAATGAAGCAAAAAAATTGAATAAAGGTATAAAACTTAATCTTTCTGCGAGTGTCATTAAAGACATCGTTAAAACGGGTGGCATATTTCCACTTCTTGCCGCGTTACCAGCAATAATAGCCGCTGCAGCCCCAGCTGTTGCAAAAGCAGCTGCATTAGGCGCTGTTGGAGCCGCTGCTGGAATGGCGTTAAAGAAAGCAACGGGTCAAGGAATTCTACACGCAGAAAATTTAATAAAAACGATCACTGGCAAAAAAACATGGAAGACGTCTAATAGCACCAAACATACCACAGCCGGGCCGTCTAAGATTATCAGGCCCAGCATACGGTCGCGGTCTAAGATTGCCAGGGACCCCGTATTCATTGTACGGAAAAGGTCTAAGACTGCCCCGGTGATTCCGTTGCAATGCAACATGAAACTGGTATTGTTAATCTCGATAAAAACTCTGGCCCAGGCACTCATTGGGTGGCATATGCAATTGATCCACGTGGAATTATTTATTTTGATTCATAGGGGTTGGCACCACCAAAAGATTTTTTAAAATATGTTAACACAAGTACTGCTATGCAAAGTCAGAATTCGATGCGTTCTAAAATCTGATATTCAACATTACCAACACAAAAAATAACGGATCCGCCAATATGTGGTCGAGAAGTACTCGCTGTACTTGATGCTGTATCAAAATCAACAACACCACCTCATAAGGTCGTGCACGAATATACTGCGTTGTCACTCTTAAACAGATGCCAGTAAATATAATGGTAGATATTTATGGAAGATCTTCTCGCAAAGCTCAGCAGCAAGTCGATTTATCTAAATATGCAACTCTTGATCAGCTCAGAAATGAAATCGATGATTTATTAAATATCACAAGTGTGGATCAAAATGAAGTCGTTGTTTTTCAGGATAAACAAGGACGATTAAAAACGAGTAATATACAACTGTTAGATGTTCTTATACGAATTCCCACCGCGGTTATTAAAATATTGTTACTTTTGCTGATCAAGGTAAAATACAAGATTCCGGTATGTCAGTTAATGATTTTATTAAGCGATCTGGTGATTCATTCACCGGTACCATTATTATGAATCGAAATAAAATTATAGACCTTGGAAACCCAGCCGCAGATACAGATGCAGCAACAAAAAAAATACGTCGATGATCAAGAATCTAAGTACGTATTAGTCAACCATGGTATAATGCGTGCATTTCTCAACATGAATAATAATGGTATTAATAATCTTAGAACACCAGAATCTGATTTCGACGCTGCAACGAAGAATATTTGGACGATAAGGAAATTCTTATGACAACTTCGTTAGCTACAATCGATAATGAAATGACTACATTCAATGCTAATTTTACTAATCACGTACAAACTTTCTTAAATTTTTGTAGAAACATAAACACATCTATTAATGAATTTTTTGGAAGTCCACCAACTGTTGATCTCAACCTCTCCGACATTAAAATGAAACTCAACGATATTATTAACAGAATACCTAATATTGTTCAAAAAACTAATCTGATTAAAATTTCACACGGACAAATTAAAAATATCGTGTACACAGTAGCATCAGGATCATCAACATGGACACCACGCGATAACACTCTCCAACATACCGCAGAAGTAATTGCGTTATACAGGCTATCCGTGTACGGTTTGGAAATTACTGCGGCCACTTCATCATCACTGAATGTATATTATAATCCTTTACTGGTGATGCTAACCAAGGACATCTATGAAACGTTTACGTTGACATCAATGGAAATGCCCCCGAGACGTTACTGGTGGTGTCTGGAATTCGTAGCTGAAACTGTTTAATTACTTAATTAAATGACGTTGTAATTGTATAATGAATCAAGTGACAGATTCACTTATCAACTTTCAACGTCACAGATACACTCAAGTATGCGAGTGTCAAACCAAACTTAAAAATATCATCGACGATTATACAGTAAAAGTAAAAAAAATATCGCAGACGTATGGTTGTTATTGATATAATTGTTTACTCAGTTTCTGCTGTTATTGCTGGAACCGGATTATTACTATCAACAATAAAAATGACAGCACCTGCAGTTGTAACAATTGTCGTTTCAACTTCAACGATTATCGCAGGCATTCTTAGTATTATCGCTAAGAAGATATCTACGTGTACAAATGATAAATTACACGAGTATATAATAAAACTACACACAGTAACAACATCTTATTCTAAACTATCATCGTATCTTTCTGCGTACCTCAGCGATGGTAAAATATCTGATGAGGAGTTCGCAACGATAATGAAAACCTACGATGAAGCATTTAGAATGGAACGCAACGCATTCTCTAGCAATTCTAGTGATAAGGCAACTTGTGATAAGAGGGAAGATTGAGTTCCCGAGAGAACGCTCTGTGTTTTATTAAAGTAATAATTATATAACTGAGTATTTTAAATAAATGTCAGCGTTAGAACTATTACAACAGATCGTCACTAATACAACGCATATAAAAAACTACTATGATATCATTAAGTTCGACCAATCCTGAATTTAGCGATAAGTTTCCAACTGCAATTCCAGGAAGTGAAATAGCATTAGCACAATTACGAGTTTATAATAGCTGGCCAAATATCAGGTCAAAATCGTTTGGTTGACTACCAGCAAACAATTCACTTGTATTTGCGAATAAGAATAAACCTGATGGATCTTCTGATTGGCAAGTTGTTGGAATTTCAACAGGCAGTTATCAAATAGAACAGATCAATGATGAGTTCCAACGCAGAATTAAATCTATCACAGGAAAAGAATCCAAAATAGCAATCACTGTTTACGAACCAACATTATCAGCGGCGATTGAAATAAATTCCCCTGATTATGTTGTAGATATTTATCAAAGTTCGATCAGATCAGTGTTAGGATGGCCTGATGTTCCTCCAGACCAAAAGTCAAATGGAATTCCAGAACCAACCAAAAATGAATTTCTCACAACCGAAAAAAAGATTCATTAAAGATCCAGAATATCGAAATAAAAATCCATGGCATTATATAAAATTTAAATTTGATCCAAGCAACAATGAACATTACTTTACTGATTTTGATGGTAAAAGGATCCCCAAGATAACTAGATCAGTATTTAATGTCATCAAAGACGCCAGGACGAAGACTGATAGAGATATTGTTGATGAAGAATTTTTTAAAAATATTTTTTAATGTTCTTAAGCCTGAATACGATAAAACACTTAATGATTTAAGAAGTTTATTTATTTCATTATCACAACATTATGACGATGGTGTAAAAAGTCAGATAATCGAAACAATAAAACATTTAAATGGGATCTTATTTGATTTATACATCGCTAATCGAAGTATTATAAAAACTGCGACTGAATCCGAAAATCCTCACGCAGGTCCAAAACCTAAACAATTATTTCTTGATCATTACAAAATAACAGAAAAAGATTTACAAACATTTATAATACCAAATTTAAATAACGCTGAAATAAAAAAACAACTCAACGATGTCATTGATGAATATTTCCCTAAAGTATTTGCAGCGTGGAGAAAAATAGCCCCACCACCGGTTATTCTTAAACACAATAATGATCCATACGGTGGAGGCCGTCATATCTCGCCTGGTATTGTTAATATAACATCAACGATCGCAGTCAATCTAGTATGTGATGTAATTGATGGCAGCTATCAAGTAGATCTTTCAAAGTCTAGCCAGGCCCAGCAAGGTTATATATTATATACATTTACGCCTCAAGCGCCCCCCGGGTATTTAATTGTATCTGAACCAATTAACCCCGTTTATCTACGTGTACATAATCCGTTATTATCAAGGATACATTTCAAACTTACAGACCAAATAGGACGTATTTTGGATTTACAGAATGAAGTTTTAAGTATTAATCTGTATGTGAGATCATAGAGCGTTATATCGCCAAAAAAAAAAAAAAAAAAAAAAAAAAAAAAAAAAAAAAAAAAAAAAAAAATATCCGAATCTAACTCGGATCAGAATGATTTTTTTATTACTAGGTAAATCGTAATTATCAGAATAAAATATTATTATAAGTAAATAACCTGTATAATACTTTTGCCAGGGATTTTGTTTAGCCATTATCACAATAACTCCACCTTCACTTTCATTTTCACAATGCTCTCTTAACTGTCTTATATGAAAGTTCATAATCTTTTTCTGTTCGTATTCATGAGATAATTCTAACTTAATTTTGTCAATAGCGTTTGAGAGAGGTACAAACAATTTTACCTGATTATCTGTAACTGTTCCCAGTGACTGTAACATTGCCTGCTGGATAAACTTCATGAATTTATAATCAGATGGCAAAGTGTACCTGTTCTCTAATTTCCGTTGTTCTAATGATTCAAAGTCAGACAGATTTTTTTTTTTTTTTTCAGGATTAAGATTATCAGATATATTTATGCCATTATGTTGTAATATTTTAATCGCAGAAATAATAACATTAATGTTTTCGGAATTCATTGTATTCATTATGTTTGTTTAATATAAAAATAAAATCAGAATAAAATAAAAATAATAGTCCCTAAGGACTGTTTCAAGATGATTATATACGTATGATTATGATTATATACATATGATTATGATTATGATTATATCTTAACTACGGACAGCACATCTTAACCCCATGTGATCGCCTAGGTTGCCAAACAACATCCTAGCAGGATCAGAGGTTACACATAAACTTATCTTAGGACATGTACACACTTTATCCCCATGTGATCCCCTAGGTTGTCAAAGAACATCCTAGCAGGATCAGAGGAAATTTGAAAGACGAAATAGACAACACAGTTTTATACAACCCCATGTGATCCCCTAGGTTGCCAAACAACATCCTAGCAGGATCAGAGGTCACATATAAACTTATCCTAGGACAGCACAGTTTAACCCCATGTGATCCCCTAGGTTGTCAAAGAACATCCTAGCAGGATCAGAGGTCACATATAAACTTAATTCTAAGAACTTTAACTCTAGGAGAGCACAGTTACATATAAACTTAATTCTAAGAACTTTAACTCTAGGACAACACAGTTACATATAAACGTATCTTAAAGACAATACTACGGACCTTCTCTACGTTCAATAGCAATTTTTGCATACTCCCCCATCATATCACCCAGGGAGTGCAAAATTGCACACACCAAGTAACATGGTGGGAGAGTGTACAAATTTTCTATTGAAACCTAGACGTGCTGGCTACGCCCCATTAAATAATAAATTTTGGCATAATATCGCCTTTCGCCCGACAGTATGCCGATCATGAGAATCGAACCACGGACCTTGATTACGAGAATCCAGCACGTTAGCAATCGGCCATTGGACTTCAATATGTATACATAACGAAAACATTATTATATAGTTAAAGCGTAATGTACTTAAAGTATACAGAATAAAATCAGAATTTATTGTAAATGTATTGCGGATTTCTTAATAAAATCAGAATTTATTGAATGTATTGTGGATTTCTTAACAAAATCAGAATTTATTGTAAAATGTGAATTTATTTTCAGTTTCCAAATATTTGAGACAACATTACACAAAACCCACAGCTAAAAGTCTGTATTAATCAGACGTTGCTAAGGATACTAAAATAATCGATAAGTTATACGAGCACGCAATGCCATATTCATTTCTAAAAATAACCTCATGTATACACTCACTGCTGAGATATATATTAACCGATATAACACAGATAATATGTGACTCAGATTAGCTTGTTCTTTGTTTCGTAATAGTAAAATTAGCTACAATGGGCTTCTTGGAAACATTAGTGTCCTATGGGACATTCCAAACTGTATAAAATCTCTATTAAATGCATGTATTTAAGACAAATGGATTTTGCTGCTGACTGTACACACATATCATTTTTATGAACGATATTTATGAAAAAGGAAAGATATATCGATACTTATTTATAGGGTTGTACTCTTCAGCCACTTGATAAGGTGCAAAGCAATGTGGGTTCTGACCAAAACTCACAATATCATTAGTACAACAAGTACAACAACTGCAAGATTTACTAGGTTATGCTTGACGGAGTTGTCTCGCTTAATCATCTGTTACCATAGGAACATTACATCATAAAAAACACCTGCATAAAACAAATTATGAAAGCAAAATGAGAAGATACTGTTCATGAAGAAGGTTCTGGTAGACTAACATACTGGAATCTGATTTTTTTGTCCAAATCTCATTGAAAAAGCAGATCTTGTGATATTATCTGCCACGTATTTTACTGAAGGTGATGTTATGTTAAAGTATTTACCAGCAGAATTAATTGACTTAAACACAATTTCTTCGCCATCTGTATTTATAGATTTAACAGCCCTTGCGTATCGTACACCACCAGAATTTCCGGACTTGAAATTTTGACTTTGTGTAACAATTTGCAAGTTATCAAGCGAGTTATCGAGTTTATCACCACTGATGTGATCTATTACAAGTCCATCTTTAATGACCATATAAAAAACATTTGTAGATGAATCTATGTGAGAATAATTTTATTTCCATTGGCATTAAATCTAAAATAACCAAATTTAGTAATACTACCGACTGGTTTCTTTCATCTACAGTGCCTAATTACACCATCACGAGATGCTTTATAATCTATAATGATTGGATGCTTTACAAACTCATTTTGCTCCATTTATATACTAATATTATTTGTTTAAATCATTATTTTGAAAATATAGCGAGATAATCTGCCTCGGTTTTTACAGGAGATTCGGAAGATGTGTTATTTTTTTTTTTTATCGTAATATCGTTTCAGCTCTCTGTATTTTTTACCACCGCATAGCACATACAGTTGAGTTTTTCCTCTGACTCCAACATCACACCGCACGCACGGTTTTGGTCCTAAACTACCTTGTCTAACACACTGCATATGGTAGCCGCATAATTCATTTGCGAATGCTTTGTTACAAGGAGAAATATATCCGATCATAAGCCAATTACATCGATTATTTGTTTGAATCATATACAAGAGACTAAAATTCAATTTAAATACATATTTGTCTTAATTATAATAATGCAGGAATTATCCGCAATTGAACATTCTGGAGTTAGATTTGATCTTGACAGACTGCCGAAACAAAAATTTAGTTTTTCGATGCAAGATCTAGCTTTAACGAATAAAGTTATAACAAAATGTATCCGTGAAGCCAAAAAGGAATTTCGCGACGATGGTGGGGCTCATATGTGGTCGACATTCAGAATTGAAAATACTGTTAATGTAATGAATGACAAATGAGGAAGAGAGATTATTGACTACCTTGTTCAGAAATATTTTATTTTAATACAATTTATTGTAAAGACAGATGATGACATTTGGATTATTCGTGACAAACGTGATTCTGTCCATATGCAGTCAGGAAATAATATTGTTCTTAGTAAAAATTCCAAACCAGGAATACTTATTGGTATTGACAAACCATATAACGAACGAACATATCCTGTGACTGCGGTTGTGTACGCGGTATATCCGTTAAATAATAAACCTAACGTTGGGGATCTCAAACCTATGAAATTATCAAGGATAAATTGTGTAGCTGAACGGGTTACAGAACACTTCACAAATGCGATACGCGGAAACGGTTTAACGGATTTATGACGTAAAAAAATAAATACGTGGGCAGAAACAGTTAAAGATACCGGAGCGTCTATCAGCGAACTTGCTGAGCTGGGAAAGAAATTAAAATTCCCAATAACAGTGAAGACGTTAACCGGAGATATTTTATGCAAACCAAAATACAAATCAAGAGGAGCTTCGATAGATATTATTGATCATAACGCACATGCATGGACTGTGGCAGTAACAGTATTTCCACGTGACAGAACGGTTAAATTTTAGAATGGTCATGTATTAGATGCTATCAAAAATATCAATAAAATTGACCCTGTATCTGTTTGGCTGTTTCAGAGTTCGGAATATGATTATCATGATCAGTTTGTACGGTCTAATGGTGATATTTATCGTACAGAATTTCTCCACGAAGAAATGAAAAATCTTGCATTAAAATATACCTCTGATGATATTAAGGTTGGACAATTACTTAATAACTGTTTTACTGTTCCATCAGTTGCTGCTCACGCTGCTCAGAAGAAAAATTAGTAGAAACTGACACGATTGGAATTTCTTGGAGATGTCCAACACAGTTGTGTGGAATACAGACACGGTGGATTGTGGAACACTAAATACGATTATAACGACGTTATCTCGGTTGATATGGTAGCATGTTATCCTGGAAGTTTTCTTGGATACGGAGAATGTTCTGAATGCTTTAAGAGATTTGATCATCCGACACACGAAATGACCAGAGTAGCGATAAACGGGCCCTTACCAGATTTTGACTTAACCGGATTCGCCTGTATAGAGTCGTTCGAGTTTTACGGGGATCTCCATCCGATTGTTTATGCGTGGTTTGGAAGACATTTTTCAGAGCGACGTTGGGCTCCAATAGTACTAATAAAGTACATGATTGATGCTGGAATTTTAATGTCGTTGAACGTGAGTGAAGCAATTATATCATACCGCGTGCAGAAACAAGTTTGGTTGCCAGAACCGGATGTATTTAATATTAATCACGCTAGAAGAGATTTTCCTAATCCTGAAGATGACATTGTTAAAATTAGTAATAGTATACGTGAATGCAGGAGAGAAAGTGATGAGAAATTTGCAAAAGATCTCGGCAGAAAAATAATCGGTAAATTTACGCAAGGAGGATTATATAATTATAAACGAGCGTGTACAAGATTAATCATGGACGATGCTGAACTCGATTTTATAATGCCTGATACAACGGAGAAAAACACATTTATAAGTCGAAATAATGCTTATTTATCAGACGGAACTAAATTAGGTACAATTGTGAGCTATAATGATGGTGAGTCACCGCAGTTTACTCATTTACGATCTTCGATGCTAGCGTATGTTTCGATAAATCTATTATCGATGATAAACATATTTCCTCGTTATGCAGTCAGAGTCACGACAAATTCATTTTACATAAACAAAAAATATGCGGATTCGTTAAAACAAGTGCATATTAACAATCATGCATCATGGGGCGAATGGAGAATAAAACGTGAAGATATAATTAGTTATTCTGAATCTGCCGACGTTGAAATTGCGAAAACGTATTACAAGAATAATCAAATACCAGGGATGGCACCATCTGTATGTGATCCTGTGGCTAGACATAAAACCGTTCATCTTAATGGGTGTGGTGGTTCTGGTAAAACGACATGCGCGATTGAATTATTTAATAATTGTTCTGATATGATTGTTTTGACTCCGACACATAAACTCGCCAGGGAAATAAAAGAACGAGGAGTAAAATCGTGTACATATCATAGTTTCTTTAGATGGTGCAGAGACGCATGGACTCCATCGCGGATGGGTGAGAAATACATTCCTAAAATTATTATCTGGGACGAGATATGCACGGTATCCCTAGAGGTATTAAAAATATTTCTTGATTGGCTGTTATTGAAGAATACTGCTGTGATAATGTGTGGCGATCATGGTCAACCACCACCTTTCATTGGATCGTCTCCACATGAGTGGCTGAAAACATTTGTAGATTATTACGAGGATATAACTGATGACCATAGGGCTATTGATAAATCATTAAAAGAGTTTAAAAAGTTAATAAGACTACACCCAGATAAAATACAGTGTGAAATAATGCGTAAAGTAATTCCAGAAACTTCTATGAATGATTTTTGGACTTTATGGAGACCTGCTGATTTGATAGTTGCAAGTAGAAAAATAGTTCGCGATACACTTCAACAAAAATTATTTACGTTACATAAAGAAAAATTTCCAAATCTACCTGTACCTTTGTGTTATCGCCCAGCAGATACTCGACGACAGAATGTTGATGTTGAGATTCCTGGTGGTGGAATACAAAATCTTGTGTTAAATGATATTGTTTTAGTTGTTGTTGATGTTGTTGAGAGCGCGTTAAGCATGGATAAATCGCCGTGGACGTTAGGATACGCTATAACGATTCACTCGTCTCAGGGATTAACTATTACCGATACAAGTATTTGGATTGTCGATGATCGTATTGAGTAGTCAAATTTAGTTTATCTAGCAGTGTCTTGAGTCAGAAGAATATCTCAACTGGGCCGGGTTATCATGGATTGCGTAATAACCGAAAAAATCACTAACAACTTTGTCGATATCAATAAAAATTTAGCGAGTTATAAGCAATGTGACAAAAAAAAAATAATCGCGATTTTAGTATTGATGCTGAATTTATTATAACAATAAAAGCACAACAGAATAATCATTGTGCAAGTTGTAACTGTAATATGCTGTGGCAGTACTCGAGTAATAATCCAAGGCAATTTGCAGTTGATAGAATTAATAGTAGTCTTGGACACACACGCGAAAATGTGACGCTGACCTGTCTTGAATGTAATCGACGTCGAGGCGCAAGTTTACAAAAGTGAACGCGATGGTAATTGTGTATCCATAGGAATTATTTGTAATTGTTCGCGTACAAATCCACGCTGAGGAGCAGTTGAATCTAATCTGTAGATTGCGGGTCTACCTGTGGACCTTACCACGCTAGAAAGTTTGTGTGTGGTCACACTGCAGATATGATCAGTTGCTCTTTTTCTACCTCCTTCAAGTTCACCAGGTTCATATAAATATCTTACGATAACATTACCTAGTACTGGTTGAGAGGAAGATTTACGTTGTATTGGTATATATTTTTTTGTTTGTGATCGCATTAGAAGGTTTCATAAAAGTTGCACGAGTCACTTCGTTGTTTAACGCAGCTATCACACTCGGTAAACTTGCAACCCATTCACGAGATCTATCCGTGGACTTAAAGTCAGCGGATATTTCCTTTGCGTATTGGTATCCAAATAACCGCTCAGCAAGTGTTCGATTAAATCGTTCAACGATTGCCTGATCACAATGAATTTCTGTGTGTCCTCGTCTGATTTTAATGTTATGTCGCTTCATCAATGATGATACTGCACCAAGAAATTCTTTGCCAGGATCAACCTGTAGCAGTTGTGGCCATCGTAGACCACCACGTTGATAAATGCGTTCAAACGCAGATGCAACTTCAGTTGCTGTTTTAGTTGGTAGTAGTTCTGCTTCTTTATATCCACTCGCAACGTCAACGACGGTTAACGCATGTCTGTATATGTACTGACGTCTGCCAAATTTAATGGTATCGTGTGGTAAAAACAAAATATCTGCTTGATGAACTTCATTAGGGGTACTGACATCAAAATGTGCATACTTAATTTTTTTTAGGTGGACTTAGATAAATTTGTCATATTGCCTGTGGTGCTAACCACGCTGCAGCAACATCACGTGAGACTTTTGCTGCTTCAGCAAGTTTGCTAATCGCTGCTTTACCTCTCCAGTATCCTCTTGGACTATAATAAACAGATTCCATTATTATGATAAAAATCAGTTGATTAATTACCAGCCCCTAACATTATTTTACCTTTCATACCAGCTTTTACCAGAAAACTAGCAAGTTTCTCTCTGAGAGATTTATCAGGTATAGAATTTAACGCATGAATCAACTTCACATCTGCAAGGTGCCGTTGTTGTAAGTCTTTACTTTTATACGCGACATCATCAATGTGCCACGCTTGATCAATTGCGTTTATTGGATACTCTCCAGGTTTTGGTTGGTCTTGGTTATCGAGTCAGATATCAAGACGAGTTCCAGGACCACAATAATTATATCCAGGTAAATGTTTCTCACCGGGATACTTTGTCCATGGAGCTCCTGGTAATTTACCTAACGAAGCAGCGATATCACCACCTGTCTTTAATGAAATAAATTTGTATTTTATTGTACCACATTTCACACACTTGCCTGTAAGTGCGCCCCTGCTATTTTTTGTTATTATTGTCAATAATCCACTGGTATGAGTGGGTGCTCTACATCGAACACAATATAAATCCATATTATTATTAAATGGATATAATTGGCTTCTCAGCGACACGAAAACAAGAGCCAGTCAAACATCATCCAGCGCTACCAAATTCTATCAGAGCAATTATACTTGGCCCATCTGGGTCTGGTAAAATGCAATTATTACTTAATATGATAATGCGATGGCTCAAGTGGGATAAACTATATTTAGTAGCACCATCTGTAGATGATCAACGATGTTACGAAGTACTTAAAGATTTTAATGAAAATGCAAAGTCGCTGACGTGTCCTGATAATGATGCTATTGATTTTATTACCGATATCGATGAAGCTCCATCCATAGACGATCTTGATGGATGTATCAATAATCTCGTAGTATACGATGATGTAATGCTGGATAAACAATCCAATCCAACTCGGATATTTTCGCGAGGCCGTCACAAAAATACAGACTTAATTTATTTAACTCAGAAATACACGGAAATTCCTAAAGTGATCAAAGATAATTGCAATATCTTAATTGTTTTTAATGGAGTAGATAATTATACTTTACAAAATATTTATTATACTTGGTGTTCAGGGGATATGGACATGATTAAGTTTAAAAACTTCTTTTCGGATTTATAACAATAAATTTACACGACCCAAGATCTAGATATCGTATAGGTCTGGATAAAATCGTTGGCTAATTATAGCAGCAGAGAGGGTGAACGACCAACGTTGAGTGACCAACACGTAAAATAAACACAGCATAAAAAACCCCAAAGAGTTAGAGATAAAGTAACGAGATAAGCTAACCCTAGAGAAATCTCATGGTCAGTTAGAGGTTATGGTTTAACGTTATTGACTTTAAGATTTCCTTTTCGTAGAAAGGCTTATTTTTTTCATAAATAATGTCTCAAGCAAAATGGTCTGTTCACCCTCTCTGCTGCTACATGTTTGCCCCACCCCGAAAATAATTATGCAGGTGCCCCAATACTTGTATGATGCATATTGAGGTTCACAACAGCAAATAAATGTTATAGACACGAAAACAGTTTAATCTGAGAAAATAAGGCCCCAAATTACCATCTTCTTGGAGAGTTCAAGATTCTCCTCCAACCTCGGGCAAAGGCCCTCTAGCTCCTCCACTGAGTCAAATGGCGTTGAAAGAATTTCTTCTGTATATTATGTGTCTGGGCCTTGTGTATTAACTAAAACTTTCCCTAGGAGGGCCAGCTGCTCCTGCTGATTCTCAATAACTGTGTTCAGTTTCATAAGTACACTGAGCTTGAAATCTGTAAAAGATGTATGATGACATTAAGCATCAGTTTTGAAAGATCAAAATCATTACTATTAACTCCTTGTAAAAATCTGCACAGTGAACATGGGTCTAACAAGGAAAAATGTTTATGGAATGAAATAGATGGTTCTTATACAATTTATTTGAAAAGAAATAAAACTTACTTTCACAGGAATCCTGTATTTTTTTACTCCCTGGACGTGTTATTTCACTACTGGTGTCTGTAAAGTTTGCATTTCAATGTAGATGGTTTTGGCGTCAGGCTTAGAGATGACAATGGTGTACCTAAGAAAGGAAAATAAAAAACCCGACCGAATGATGAACAGAGTAGACACATCGATGAAAAAAGAATCCATTGTAAATATTGTTTATATGCACAACTAAGTCTTGAACAGTATGTTTTATGAGCTATAATTTAACTAATTACACATCTCACAATGTTCAGAAATAACAGTGTCTAAGCTACAAAAACGTGTGCTTTCATGTCATAATCTTCCATTTTCCAAACACTTTTGATGTTGACTCAATGTATATGACCTTAGTATTGAATACTAACATTTATAATGTCTACAAGATGACAAGACTATTATCAACTGAAGTGACAACACACCAATGAGTTTGATGTGCATTGAAACATAAACGTTTATAATGCTACAGAACGTGTTTTTAGTTTACTGCTGCAAATTACCCAACATTTTGTAACACATAAAACAGTTTTTCTACCTTAGATGAGAATTAGATTCATGAATACAGTGTATAATTGACTTACTCATATTTAGAGAGTAGAAAATGAAATAAGAGATTATATACAAATCAACATCTGTATTATTTGTTTCATTATTCATTATTCTCATGTACATTTGTTCCCATCAATACTTACTACTTGTAGAGGAACTGGCAGAGAGAAATCTTTCTATTCTCCACTCCAGAGTGGATGGGGATGGGATGGTGTTGTCCTTCTGGATGCAGCTAAATATACAAAAATAATAACTAGTCCTTAATTGCAGTAAAAAAGAAACAAAGAAATCAGCCTGGATTTTTTGGCATGTAAACTAAATGAATACTGGTCACCATGACCATTGTATTATTATTATAATGTATCACAAAATGCATTCATTTGAACAAAACATCTAATCCCATATATACAGCATGAATAAGTACTCCTAAACACATCCTATTAAAGAGACAGATAAATAGATACTTTTGATAAAGAATTTCCAATTGTGGCATAGAATAAAAGCAATTGATGAAAAGAGACCAGATAACTAAATAGAATATACCAGCAGGAAAAGAGGCTGACCGGAAAGAATGTTTCCGCTTCAGGTTTTCATCTTTGTTTAAGTTCTTCATCTTCATCTGAAATATTAATGAGAACTTATAAATACTGTGTGAGTTCTTGATTACATTGACTCCTTGTGACATACAGGGTATGCAGAACAATCGCTAATAATAATCACCACTTTTAAATCAAGCTGGTGAATTTTCACCATGAAATGCACCCGAATGCAGTGAATAATCCTGGATTAAAGACACAATAATGTACAGAAATGTGCAATAAATGAGGCCGAGCTCCAGACAAAACAAAGATATGTGATTTATCTTGGTTTCATAATTACTTTTCTTGTGCTACACATTTTACCAATGCAAATTACATTGAATTTTGTAAATTAAATGGTACAATCAAGATATGCATATCAAAAGATTACTAATCTTCAGCTTTAAAATTAATGCTAAACACAAGTATCAAATCATGGATTTAGTCTCTCACCACCAATAAATGCATTATTAAGTAATCATCATATATTTAGCTTGGATACATATTTTTAAAAATCGGTGACTACAGCAAGCCATAATTAAAACAATGGGATTTTATTTTCTGATCATAAAAGTATGTTGGACACCATCCATGATGTATGTATAAAATGTAGTTAAGCCTTCTGCAAGGAGTCTTTTTCAGTAACAAGAAAATTTATTTAATTTACATAAAGGCAGACAAGTAATGCAGACTTGACTGATGGTCCCTTCACATCTGCAAGATTCTTTTCATAAACAATACCACAGTGTCAAGCATCACATTATAAAGAAGCAAGTAAAGGCTTGATAATTCTCCAGCATATACTGACCATCACCATTCTCCTTGTCAGACCAATTTATGTAGCACTGAGGTTTTTTCTTTGGCCTGGGTTTGTGCTCCTCGTCCGATTCAACATCAGATGTCTCTTCTGCTTGTTTGGCTTTAAGTAATGCCTTCTGATAACATTCTGAATTAAAAAAATCCTACAGTTATTTACATGGTGCCAACTTCATTGCTTTAATTCATGACTATTGTGCTTACTATAAAGGGCTACAAAAAGCCTTTAAAAGTTGCCATATTTGTACTTAAAAAAAAAAAAAAAAAAAAATGCCAAAGTACTTATATACCTTATAACTCTGAAATTACTGTCTTAGAATAAACACAATTAAATTTATCATTTCTATCCTACCTGTTGTGGCAAAGATCCTGACTTTGTATTTTGTCCATTTTTCCTTATCTGGCAGCTAGCCCTTTTTTAAACGCTGAGCAGTATTAAACTGGGGCTAATAGCTGTACCAACACTGAAAATATATAGTAGCAAATAGTAGCCAGCTTATGTTCTCCACAATTATCATTTTGCAGCATCAACGTTATTCACTAATAATACCATGTACACAATAATCAATTCAGAATTTAACAAAGAAATATAGGGCTTGCAAAATGACATACAAATTTTTGCAAATTTTTGGTTGAATATTCTGCATGATTCTGAGCATTCTCTAGAACTGTGTGTGAATCCCAATCACACAATTGAGCTAGACCCATCAACTTCCAATGTAAACAGGTTCTTCCATCTTATTAATTAGTAAATATACTGCATAGTTGATGACAGATGTTATTCATGTTGTTAATATATGCTGTGTTTATTACTCACAAAAAGCTCATGTACATAATTATCACAGAAAGCATTCCTATATTAGGTTATTTACAACCATGTCTGTAATTATCACAATTTAATTATCTTTAATATGCATATTTTATTCACATCTATGTATATCAGCATATGTATACACATGTCTGAACATAAATTCATTTAAATTTCACTTGTCATTGATTTCAATTTATTATACTTCGTATTTTAAAAAAAAAAAAAAAAAAAAATGTTTGGTCAAGAAAGATACATCTTGCGCTCTTGACCTAATTAGCGTGTGTAATTCGAAATGTTAGCCTAAAGGAATGCATTTTTACTACGGTAACCTATCCTATCTTGGTAGTTTTCTTTCCAAAAATGTACCAGGGTAACAATATAACTTACTTAATACGAGTCGGATAAAAGTCACAGAAATATGCCAAACAGTTAGGTCATTTTATAAGTTGAACATGTTGGCCGATACACAGGTGCTCGACGCGAGCTTGATGTTAAGAAAAAAACAATAATCTGAAGGAAAAAAGTCATACAGAGTGACTAAAATACCTCATATTACCCCCATGACCCGTTCTGACATTGGACCCTCTCTATCATACTATATAAGAGAGAAGGTCAGTAACTTCCAAACACTTTGTTCCATCCATGACCCTCGATGTCCTTCTGCTATTTCCGTCTTTAACGATATACGATCATATTCTATGGCGTGTTTTACTTCTGAGATATTTTTCTATCCATCAAGCCATAATTGATTATTCTGCGTTGCACCAAACTGAAGTTACGGGCTCCGAAACGTGCGAATTTCGCGAATTTTGTCTGAGTGGACACTACTACGCTCAGGTGACAAAAATAGAATATCCATATTTTAGCATTATCGCCACCCACCACCCACTACTTACAGCCGTTAGATAGAAGTGTCTTCGGGCCATTCAGTAAAGCCTACAACAGGGTATGCACTGGGTTCCTGACAGAAAATCCTGGATTACATATCAATAAGGCCACATGGCCAAGATTATTCCGTCTGGCATGGCAAGACGCATTCACATCCAGCAATATAATAAGCGGCTTCAAAGGAACTGGTCTTTTCCCAGTCAATAGAGCAGCTATACCAGAGTCCGCTTTCTTGCCATCAGTACCATATGATAGGCCTCAGCCTGAACCTGCCCTTTCAACATCATCATCAATCAGTAGTCTCATTCACATACCACCTAATTCAACAACTTCAGGCCCTGTAGCTTCCCCATTTAATACATGTAAAACAATCTCTGTCACAAAAGTCCCATCAGCCTTCATGACATTTCAGGATTCCAATGGTGCAGCATCACTTGTTATCCACAGACACTTCTGTGTATAGTGCTAGTGGATCAAATTCCAAAGGAGTTAAACACTTCGATTGGTTGAGTCACCGGCATCCTTTTCCCTGGACACTTTCACTCAGTCTGGAATTTATTTACAAAACCTTGGAAATTACCATTTTAATATAGTGTTAGGTTACTAAGAAGAAGCATGAACAATAATTAAAAGTTGTATTTTATTCCATGTAAGTCATTTTTGAAAGGTTATTAGTCTGAAATTGTAATCTGTATTAATGTAATTCTCATTTGAAATAAACCTTATGTGAGAGTTTGATAGGTGAACTATTGCATGTATTATATTTCACAAGTGGGTCTTGAGCAGATTAGAAAAGAGTTCATTAATAAAAAGAAACCAAATAGTTGTAGTGGGAAAAATCAGTTAGCTCATTCTGTCCCCCTCACTCTTCCCCAATTTGTCAAGTGACCCATTATATGTATGGTATGTCACTTGTAGGCCGTCAGCATATTACCAAATAACCCATTAATAATAAGAAATTATTGGGTTTAGGGTGGGGGGAAAGAATCTGCTAGCTGATTCTGCCCCCCCTCCTCCCTTTCCTGTCAAGTGACCAATTACATGTATAATATTTTACATGTGGACATTAAGCTAATTAGCAAAAGAGTCCAGTAGGGGGGAAAGAATTGGCTGTTACACCGGTTGAGCTCAGTTATACTCATGTATGTTTGAAAACGGGGGTGGCCTTTACCCCTACCACACTCGCCACAACACCACAGATGCCAATCACGGGAAGTTGACTGCTCCTCCTTAAATGTTAAATATAGCAAGTTTCATGACGTTCGTATTACTAGTTTTAGCGATTTGGTTTTGCACAAAAGCTGTGTCATATAGTTGATAATGATGGTGTCACCCAAGTTTGTGCTAACCTATAATTCCTTTGTGTGCTTATGTTTATGCTTATTTTTGTGCTTTACTTCATTTAACAGTTAGACACAGTATGTGCATGCTTTCTAGAATCTAATTGCAAAGTTTGAATATAATCAGAAAGAGAAATTAATGGGTTTTTTTCAGTAACAAGATATACCCAATCACCTTGATCCACATAGATTCAGCCTAAAATATGCATCAAATAATGAGAGATTGTACCAGTTATCTTCCCTTTAAACCGATCGGTGACAGCATGGAACAAAGCAGTCCAAAATTATATCCGGTATACGTCCTACCTAACAAACAAGCAATACAAAAATATAGCATCTTCATTTTGCTTTGCAATATATGTCAGTTGTACGGATCATGGACGTTATCGGCGGTGAGAGAGGAGTTTAAAAGACGAGGACCTAAGTTATCTATGTGACAAAAGGAGTTAATGATCAGGTTAAGCAAACAAGTTATCGGTGATATTGTTGTCGCAAATTGAAAATCACTTTTTCTCGTTTCTGCATAAAAATGAAGTACACAATTAACTTTGTGATTCTTTTCCGAAATTACTTTTCAGCAGATTCATATCCCTCAAATTATAAAATTCTTGGAACATTCAGATATTTGTTCTGAATAATTTAAGATGGTTACTTTGTGGGGAAATTTAGTAAAATATTTAGATTTCCTTAGAAATGATTGTATCCGTTAGTTTGGAATTATACAAGATTCTTGTTGAATTCAATATTTATTTTACGTTAAACATATATTTTATATATTATTAAAATAATATCATATCTGCATTATGTTAAACTATAATTGTTCTTTTCATTCTCAGGTTTTAGGCATATGATGATTAGTTTTTTCAAGCATTTGTATAAGTCATATGAATGAAATAAAATGTTACTGTGTTAATGCTGCTCTCCTTCAGAAAATACATTTTTTTTCAAACAGAACATTATTGTTTTGATTATGACGTCGTTGCTTCTTATTTAAAATGGGTTTAATTTAATATTCAACCCATACATGGCTGAGAGAGAGAGAGAGAGAGAGAGAGAGAGAGAGAGAGAGAGAGAGAGAGAGAGAGAGAGAGACAGAGACAGAGACAGAGACAGAGACAGATAGACAGAGAGAGGGATGTTTTGGTGTATGTGTGTGTGTGTGTGTGTGTGTGTGTGTGTGTGTGTACGGTGATATCTGTCAGATTTGATAGAAGTGAAATATTCTATTTTTATTTTATTCGTACAACCTATACCCAAAATATTATTTGAGAGGGACAAAATGAGAGATAGTATCATGGTCTAAACAAATTTATTTGTGTGGTTTAGTTTTTCAAGAACACTTTGCAGTAAGATTCAGAACATGAAATTGGATTGTGTCGCAGTAGAGTATATGATGTAATATTTTAAATGGAATTGTTTCTGATTACCAAACACATACACACAAATCTGTTCACCGTTGTATTAATGATTCATTTACGTGAGGCCTGGCTCTGTTAAAAGGCGTATATATTGTAAATTTAAACCAAGTCTTATCTATCTCTCCATGACCATGTATTTCACAATTGTTCACCAAAATAAATGCAATGTTTTAAAAACTTTTTAGTAAGGTTTAAATACGAAACTGTTCTCAAAGTTGTTTTGCAGTTTTAATTGTCTTATAATGAGTGAATTAAAATAATATAGCTAGACTGATCAGTAATAGATTGTTTTGGGGAACAATAAAGTCCAAGGATAACCAAATATCGGGACCAGGTTTTTCTGTGGCTCCACCTCTTTCAAAGATAACTGGCTAAGATCCCTCATTGAAGCATATTCATCCATGTTATAATTCTTGTGTACAGGGAAAAACATTGCTGTTTTATAATGTGACCAGAACATTATATGTTTCATTTCTTCATACAAAATATTTGAAAACAGTTGAACAGATTCATTGCGCATGGAAACCATTTTATTTGTCTTATGTGAAATGAGGCTTTATGTATGATTCTTTAATATTTGTTGTACTATTTTATCATATTAAATATAGTATTGTGTGCATTTAAAAAGTTTTATAGAAATTATAACCAACCAACTGTACACTGAATTTTTGTATCATTAGCTGAGATGAAGATTATGCTTAAAGTGGAGATGGAATTTAGTACGAATATTTTGCATTGCTCCTATTCTTAATGTTTGGAAAGTTGTGCTGTCTTTAAACTGAATTGTTTGAGGAAACACTATGGGCATTTACAGGCAGCTATTGTTCAGTATGACTGGCCACATTTATTTTCAAAACTAGGTTAATTGCCTGTCCTGGGATGGGAATTTAAAAAAAAAAAATAGTATATAAAAATGTTAACAAATTAGGATGCTTAAAAGACAGCTTGAAGATAAAAATACAAACTAAGTAATACAAAATTTGGGATAAAACTCGCAACCTCTTGTTTGGCAGCCTGGACACACAGAAACAACTCTTGTTGTACAGCAATCAAACTGATAAAGTTAGTGACAAAGACCTGGTCTTATGCTCCTATGCTTACATATATCTCTTTACCTTTAGATAATATTTCCTCATAATTTTGAGTATACAGTCATGAAATTTGATGAGATTATTCATTTTAAGGGTTTGTTTTACCCATCTGCAAAAAAAGGTAGGACCGTGACCTACATTTCAGGTTCAGTTAATTATGTTCTTTGGTGACATTAAGCTCACTTTCTGAGATCTTGGATGCTGTTGCATGTTGAAATATGAAACGTTTTTATTTTATATTTATTAACTGTACCGATTATTAGCAAGAGTTGGTCAAAGCAATATATTTTTTAACATTCGTGCATGTTTATGTGTAAACAAAAAATTATGACACTGATTATTATATACAATTTCATTCATCACTGGTAAAAATAGGTCACATTGACCTAATATGTTCTATTAATTAAAAATATCATTGATCTCATTTGTTTGTTTTTTTTGTTCACTTGAACTGTCTCATTTTTTTTTTTTTTTGTTCACTTAAACTGTTGTATGCAAGTTATAAAACTTCAGTGAAGCATTCCTTTTCAAGGAGCATGGCACATCATTGACAACGTTGGTTACAATGAAATGCTTTGAACATCTACTGAATATGTAAAGCTACAATGTTTAACTCCATTTCTCTTAACCTTTTGCATTACAGGCATGCAATGCACATTGTCTATTCATTTCTATACACAGATGTATGTTAAATATTTGAAAAGGTGCATACAGTGACCTGTTGTATTTCTGATTTGTCTTTGTTTAGTATGGGGGGGGGGGAAGTACTGCAATTGAGTAGAGACAGCGTTCTGTATTATTTTCTGTTAAAGTGTTTATGTGGAAAAGTTATTGCATTAGGAATGACAAAAATAAAAGTATTTAATGAAATATTTATCAGTCAAAATTGTATATTACAAAGCGAAATTTCTGGGTTTTGCCTTATTATGCTGTGTATAAAGTGTTTGCAAACTCAGAACAGTGTTTAATTTGTGGTCATTATGTTCAAATTGATATTACTTACCATAGTGATTGAAATTGCAGGAATTGTAAATTTTGTAGTTCTTTGCAGTGTCTGTAAGTGTAAGAATCCTGTTACCACCTACGCACTTCTTTTTAGGCATTGTATTTTTATATGGATCTGAATGCGAGTTACTTTTCTAGGCTTTTATAACAAATATGTTGGGACGGGGCATTTCTAAGATATGTTAGCCCATAGCCTAGCACGAATGAAGGGAAATGTTATCAGAGTTTTGGGTTTTTTAAAATTCTCAATACATTGAACAATTCATCCAAGATTTCTCTTCCCTACCAAATATTTTCACTTGCCCAGCCTAGTTGGACTTGGAATTGTCATCCATACAATGTATTTTCTCTCTGATCAATTCGTTGTTATTGCAACTCTTCCTGAACAGAAAGTCCTATTCATTTGGGGTTTTCACCAGAAGATTTTTATGAAGTGTATATAT
>JAECUM010010968.1:0-25673 GCA_016617855.1 Megalonaias nervosa | reverse complement strand
CAACATATCCTAATATCTTACTGATAATAACGAAACAAAAACTTTTAATTCTAGATGGATTCTATAATGAGTGCTAGCAATGACATTAAAAAAGTATTGATATTCAGTAAGTTGAACAAATAATTACACAACAAATGTAACAAGTTATTTCAGTTCTAAATTACTTGGATATTAGTTGGAGAACTTTACAGCTACTGCATCAGATGCAGTTGAAGGAAACCATAATGTTATATATTTTCCTTGACCAAATCAACAAAAAACAAATAATTTGAGATATAAAATGTGGAAAGAGACAAATTGATAATTGTTAAACAGTTGTTAATTAAAATGTATAAAAACAAACTCGAAAAAAATTTGTAATAAAAGGATTGAAGATGAGCAAGAATATTTACCAGGAGACTAATTAATGTACCTAGTGATTGATAGGCTTTACAAACTGTTGGAGATAGGTCCTGAGAAATATGAAACATACAACATATTTAACAACCAATTGGAGATAGGTCCTGAGAAATATGAAACATACAACATATTTAACAACCAGTTGGAGATAGGTCCTGAGAAATATGAAACATACAACATATTTAACAACCAGTTGGAGATAGGTCCTGAGAAATATGAAACATACAACATACTTAACAACCAGTTGGAGATAGGTCCTGAGAAATATGAAACATACAACATATTTAACAACCAGTTGGAGATAGGTCCTGAGAAATATGAAACATACAACATATTTAACAACCAGTTGGAGATAGGTCCTGAGAAATATGAAACATACAACATACTTAATCAACTGAACAGTGGATAAACTGTGAGATATCTGCCATTGGGAGTGACACAGGAAATTAAGAAGTTGATAAAAATTACAGTACAATCACAACTGCAATAATTACTGCAAAAGAATTCATGACAAGAAATAGTACTGAATAGATTAAAAAGATCCCAGATGCCTTTAAAGATGGTGTGTTAAAATTGAAAGAGATTAAAAAGTTCCCACATGTCTTTAAAAATGGTGTGTTAAAATTGGAAGAGATTAAAAAGTTCCTAGATGCCTTTAAAAATGGTGGAATGAAGTTGGATAATAAACTGGTTGCTAATGTACTGACTTAATGGAATAAAAAGAAAAAAACAAGAGCATAAAACAAAATAAGTGTTAGTGAAACTATGATTAAAATTATGAAAACATGTTTGATTTATTACTGGCTGAAGTCATAAAAAATGTGATAAATCATCATACATTAGCCACTTTAAAAGAGAACTTATGGCTGGAATAAAACAATATAAATATACCAAAGAATACATTGATTGAGAAATTATTTATAATATCAGTGTTTTAGATGGAAATTTCGAAGAATTAGAAAACACCCCTACTAAATCAGGGTTCACATCATCATTAAAGGTCCTTGAAAGTCATTGAGAAATGCACACCTCATTTAAAGCATTGGAATTCATTGAGTTTTCACCTAGGTCTTTGAAAGTCTTTCAGTTTGAAGGATTTTGCATAAAAATGAAATAAATAGAAATTTTTCTTTAGAGTCATTTATTTTGGGTTGTGTGAGGATTGGAAGTTTTGTTTAGCCATTCCACCATTATCAGAATCCAAAGGAAGTAATTAGACATTGTGCATAGCATCCCCTTCACATGAGCACTCTTTCCTTTCACTGTTTCTCTGCCAAGCAAGGATGGTTCATTTGCAACAGTCTTTTAACAAGTGATCATTGCAAAATGCCTGGAAAGTGCACATTCAGTGGTAGTAGGCTGCAAAACAAAGACTTCATTAAGTGGCTGAGAAAATATGTGATCTTGAAGTAAAGAGCACTTTGCATAGTGTGTGAGAAAAACATTGATCTTGCAGGAATGTGCATTGCTGCTCTAAAGAGCCAAACAAAATGAAATAAACGCTTAGACTAAATGAAAAACACAATCCCACAGTTTCAATGCCAGCTTTCATAGGGTCAGCACAAAAAGTCATCTAATTCTTTGTCATTACTAGTCTGCATCAGAAAACTGGTTTCAACTCATCAGTGGGTTCTTCAAATTCACCGACTACCAACAGGGATGCAGTTTTGGTGGCAGATTTCATGCAGTGTGTTCAAGCCTGAAATATTGTGGACTTTAAAAGTAGTAAACATTCATTATAGTTTCAGCTTGTGCAGTGACAGTGGTGCTCTTTTTTGGTCAGTGTTTCCAGACAGAAAGATTGCTCAGCAGTATGAATGTGGCAAGAAGAAGACTGCATGCAGCTCTTGGCGTGTGTGTGTGTGATTTGGATTTTTAACGTAGCTTTAACAATTTTTCAGTCATATCGCTACGATGTCTGCAGTGTGGCAGTTTATAGTGATGTCTAGCACTGGGGCATCATGCCGCAGACAAGTAGCATGATGTTCCACCCAGTCACATTATGCTGACACCAGGGCGACCAGTCCTTACACTAACTCTTAATGCTGAGCGCCAAGCGAGGCAGCTGTTAGTACCATTTTTTTAAAGTCTTTGGTATGACTCAGCTGATGATCGAACCCACGACCTCCCGTATCCGAGGCGGACGCTCTAACCACTAGGCCACCGGAGCAGTGCAACTCTTGGCATTGCTTCTTACATCAAAGCACAGCTTCAAAAGGATCAGAAGGTACTAATTATGTAGTGCTCTTTGATGAGAGCTTGAATAAACACCTCCATGAAAATTTATGGATTTATACATACAAATCAGGGCCAGAGACACTGCCTCCTCGCACTTCTATGACTCTTAGTTTTTGAGCACATTACAACAGATGACATCTACAACCAGTTTAATTCCATATTTACAAACCTAGGACACAAATCTTGCTCAGCTTTCAATGGATGGCCCAAATGTAAACTGATGTTTGCATGAAATCTTGCTATCAGATTGAAAAGGTGATGGTTGCTTCAAACAGAAAAGTTCTGGGCTGCATGTGCTGCACTATGCTTGTTGCAGAGTGTGATTCTGCTGAATGGGAGATAAAAGGTTATCACCCTTTTAACCTCTTCCGTGATGCACCAGTGTAACAAGAAGACTTCACTTACATTACAGGGCTCTCTCCTGTTTCTTCAAAATGTTATAAGCATTGGTAAGTTGAATGATCTCTTTTTCCATTTTTTTCATTTGCATTTTGATCTCAAATAATTAAATAACTAAATAACCTAAGGTTGTAATTTTATTTAGACATTTTATTTCATACTGTGATATGGAATTTAAATTAACATAATAACAAATAAGTGATCATTATTTCCCTTAGCTTTTAAAATTAATTTGATTTCTTAACTACATTAGCTAAATTCATATTTAATAATGATCAGATTGTTGGAAAATATGGATCCAGCAGAAAGAGCCATCATCATTATACCTAACATTGTGGCATACTGCTGTGCAGCTGAATCAAAGACTGTCCATGAGACCAGCAACAGGTCTTTCTGGGAAGTAGAGAAAGGCTTAGCTGATTCATTGATTATTGAAAATCTTCAGTTTTTCTTAATGATTGCTTGGGAAAAATTCAAGCCTTCTTGGTGACATACCAAACAGACAAGCCCATGTTCACATTTGATACTTCAGATCTTAAGCTACATGGCAAGAATGTGATGGAGAAATTTATTAAACCAGAAATCATGCTGCAGACAGCTTCCCTTTCCAGTAAAAATCAGCATGGAAGATGCTTCAAAAAGTCAACATTGGGTTCTGTGCTAAAAATACTTTGCTTCAAACTGAACAGGGGACATCTAAAAAGATAAAATTTAATTTAGGTATGCTTGCCGCAAATTCCTTGCCAAAATGGTTGCAAAGCTGCTACAGAAGTCATCTATTTCTTACTGCCTCATCCAATGCCTGCTATGCCTAGATTCATGGCAGATGGTAACATCTTGAAGAAAACAGCAGTGAATTACAAAAGTGACAAAAACCCTGCACGTTCTGTCAGGCAGGGAGGGTGTAAGAATGAATATATGACCAGGTCCTGAACCAGTTTGGAAAATTGAATGATGATCTCATCTCTGGTAACTCTCAGCCATTGAGAGACTTTGACTCTACCAAAGAGATTAAACACCCTTTTTTACGGAAAGTTCAACCAGCCAAAAAAAATTTCTTAACTATGGAGTGTCAGTGAGAATCTGTTCTTTTGATGGGGGGGGAGGTCACAGAAAAACAGCATTCTGTATTAAAAGGGCAAGTTACAATAGAGAATTTTTCTAAAGCGGCATTTGTAACACAGCAGATCATAATTCACCACCTGTGGGGCCCCGATCACTGCCATCTCACCTCTCTTTGCGTTGGTTCGTGTCTCACCTCAGTTATCGTGGGTACGTGAGAAAGCTTGCCAGTAGCTTCTCATGGGCCGGTGGTTCTTCCTGAGGTTTTCCAGGTTTCTTCCTCCACCAGTTATACTGGACGCCATGTGTAGCCTATCTTGTGCTGAAAAAATGGCATTAAACCCTACAACAACAACAACAACAACAACAATAATGGACCACCTGAGAAATGCTGGATAAGTATAACAATCCAGTCACCAAGAGCTGTTTTTTTGCAGCAAGTGGGGTCCAGCAAAATATTAGCATTATCTAAACAAAAAGAAGAAGGAATCAGAGGCAGGCAAAAGAGGATGAAGAGAAAAACAATGATGGTGAAAACTGATAACTTGAAGTGCTCATTGGAGGAAGATGGCAGCAACCATTTCCAGGCTGAAGATAAACTGGTAGATGAAACAAATGAGAATGAGGCCATCACACTTATAGCTCAGTCCAATGAACTCGGAAAATAAGGGAAACAAAAGAGCAAGTCATAACACTGAAATTGTAGCTGCAGGAGAAAGTACAGTGGCTTTGTGTCCAGTTACAATGACATTATTATCATTTGCCTTTCATATTTCATTACTTTTATTGATTTCTTTATTGTTATTGTTTCTTGTATTCAGATTAGTAGCTGAAAGTAGGACACATCATACCAAGAGTAGTCCTTGAAAACTGGTAATTAAAAAGTGAAAAAAGTAATTTTAGCTTTCCTGGTCTGTATGAACCTTGCTAATGGTTAAGAAAAGATTTAAATAATAATGAACAAAATGTTAAATGAAATAGATTAAAAGACTTAAGGATTTGGTGAAAGAATTAAAACACCTAAATGATAATTAACACAGAAACTGGGAAAGGGAGTATTGCAATAAATAGTAAATTTGAAAAATTCAAAAGAGGATTTTGAAAAAGAAAATTAAGGAGTTTAACAAAAACTGAGCAAAAAAAAATTGATTGCTAAATGAAAGATTAAGAGAAGCGAAGTCTAACTATTTAGAACATAAACATAATATGGATGGTGCTTTTCTTTTATTCTTCTCATCGTTATGCTGTGTACATGTTCCTAGGAAACCAGTCTTAAGGGCATTTACAAATGTTTTGGTCAACAGGTTACTTCTCAGTATTATTCATTGGTGTTGCAGTGGAAGCTGGTATTTATATTGGATACAAGTACCAATACCAATACGAATAATTGTTTTTATTTCATTACATGCTATTGAAATGTAACATTGAATGCTGGACTTGACCTTGTCCAAAATTTAGCAAATATATTTATTTGGGTCAGGGTTTTGGACTTTCCTAAGTGAATTTTACAGGTTATGATTTTGATTATATAAACATCAGGATCATTCTAGAAGTTTTTTTTTTTCCATTAGATAATGGGTTTTTTTTTAGAAAATGCTAATTGTGACCTGAGGTCAAGTAGAGAACTATATAATTTTGTAGTTGTGAGGACTTGGTTATTTGTGCTTTAACATCTAGCACTTTTAAATTGTATTATATCTTGTGACCAGGAGTTTTGGGCTGGAATCTTTTTTGTTCAAATTATTGAATTCAAGTGGTTATTTTCTCTGGAAATACAAAAGTGGTCTGATAAAATTCTTGGATAGAGATATTCATGGGAATTTATAGTATATTCAAACCTGGAATTATATTTCTGTCATTCAACACTTCAATAGCTACCACAGATATGTGATCGACTTTAGTTGTGGGATTTTTCCTGGACTTTTACTGAATTTTATTCAGGACTTTAAATTACTAGGACTTGTGTCTGTAATTCTTTTGTTATTTTGGTATTTAATTCGCAATACTGTAAGTGCTTTTTTCTCATTTTCACTTTGTATTCTAGGGAAATAAATATATTTGTTAAATTTTACAAAGCTTGTTGTCTTTCACTCTTTTCTGTTACTTATTTTAAGGGCATAGACTCGTAACAAATATTTTTATGATACTTAGTGATTTGTGCTTAACAACAGCTATGAGAAAAACTAGAGAAGAATGGGGTATTATGAATGAAAAATTATGAAAGATAAGCTTGGGAGTGACTGTAGCTCTGGATCTTAAGCTGTACAGTTTATTATATCTTGTAAAAAATTTAGAATGCTGCACAAATTCCAAATGCACTCAGATCATTGTTCATTGTATCCTTTTGTTCTACCACATTACTAAGATTTATGATTGCAAGAGCGAAAAAAATTGTTGACCAGGATTATGAATTGGATTATATAGCCATCAGTATAATACCATTACATCAGATACAATGGCTACATCTGTTAACACAAAACATAGAAATGGACTACCTTTACATTTGTCGAATTACAAGAGAAAGAATTATTAATGTAGCTGCTAACACAGCCTTAAGAAACATTGTACAATTCATTAAGAATGAGTTGTAAAGGGGTGTTTATATTGTTTAGTGTATTTGAACTGTGTGAAAAAACAACAATGAGGATGATCATGAAAAATATTACAATTCAGATATAGATAAAATAATGATTTCTTCAGAAGGATTTCCAAGCGTATTTCATTCACAAGTGGTGGAAAAGAAGGCAACATTTTAATGATTCAAAGAAATATTTCTTTGATGAACAACAAAAGCACGCGGAAATTAGTAATATCACTTAATAATTTTGTATATCGATCGCCATCGTTTATGCCTGGAGCTAAGAAGCACACCCAAACAACAGATTACATGGAACATGACAATCATGATCAAATGTTAAGCTAGGAATACACATGCAAATATACAGAAAATTAAACGTAAATGCAAACAAGATGAATATTTATTTCATATCGGATGAACAGGTAAGTATTCAGAGCAACCGGATTAAAGTTATGTTCTTATAAGCAAGTGAGAATGGAAACAATTTAGTTAGAACAAGTTATTTCTTTTTCCGAAAAGTATTTAATAGTAATAAATGGATAGAATATTTCCTAGTAAATGGTTTTAAGGTACAATGTCCAAATCGGGTGTAATATATGGTACAAATGCATTAATTGATCATGAAGTTATAATATGTGGATAAACAAAACAAAAAACGAAGAAGGAAAAAGAAAACAGTAAATTTGCATTTAAAATCACGGTTGATAAAAGTATTGTAACTGAGGTGTAGATTTATCTAAAATATTTGCTAACGTTCTGCAAATAAGTCACAAATTTATAAAGTATTCATTCTTTTGAAACAAAATATTCTCACTTCAAGATCTAAGAAGAGCTCAAAGTTAAGTCAAATAAATTTGAAAAATAAAATCACCACCAATATATCTGGAAAGAATAATTTATTTTCTAAAGAACAAGGATTAAGTATGATTTAGCAAGAAGAGACTGTACAGATGTCATGTTTATGAAAATATGTAGCTATTAAATGGTAATAAATGTAGTTAAAAGATCCTCCCAATATGATACTATACGGTGTAATCAATTGTGTGAAAACAAATTATGCACTAGATTTAATAGTAACCGAATATAAACGATATTTTTGACCGTATTGTTATTATCTGTTCAACATTTACTTACAACAAAACATTTAATATAAAATGGTTAGATAAAGACAATGATGTAGTAATAATTGATCCTTGTGAACAATTAGTTAACTTGTAAATGTTATTGATAGGCATTTAACTTAGATGTAAACATGAAGGCAACAAATGTAAATTGACATTTAGTGGCAGACACTATAAAAAAATTATTAATATTTAAAAATATATTGTGGTAATAAACTGTTTTAAAGAATAGATTAGCTTTTAATGGCATATTACTCACAAGGCAAAAGGTCTACAGAAAATATAGTTAAAGAAATAATGCTGTATCTGTTGCAATAAGGACCAAATAGCAGAAAAATGTAAAAAGAAAAGGAAAGATCTCTTTTGATGAGACTGGAATTCCCTTTGCGATATAAGATGGTAGGAGAAACTCTCATTGGTCCAGAGCAACCATCTGTAAGTATGTTTTCCTTATCCAATGAAATATTTGTCATCATAGCAATTAGGTGCAGCTTAATTTGTGGTAATATAGTATATTATAACGGTTGAATCTAATTGAATTAATCTGTAGGTGGTTTAGAGTTTAGTTAAGAGACAACTTCTGTAAATTTTAAATGTTAAATTTTGAATCATACCTTTTTAATACTTTTCACATACTTTCTTTTCTTCTAAATCTAATGTAAAAGCATATAGCTTATTTGAAGTCCAAAAAATGCTTATATTGGAATACAATTCAATTCATTTTTAAAAAAGGTCATGGTATCTTTTTTTTCGTAGGACTCTTACCTTTTTTGTTGTTACCAAAATACTGAAGAATCTTCTTAATATCAAAATTCTCATGTTTCTGTATGAATACATAGATAACCAGCGTCTGACATTAATAGTTCAATGTTTTCATTGTATCACTGTATCTGCTTTTGAGTTTGTTCTAATAGAAGTCATACATCAGCCATTTGCTTCTTTACCATTCTGTGTAACCATCATACATTGGTTTCGTTACTTTCATTTATTGATTGTTCATACGTACTAATGCCCATATCTTCATAGATTTGAGCTCCTCTCTCAAAAATATGCTTTTGTTACTTAGTTTTATCTACACATATTTTTACTTTAGCACTTTGTCAAAATATTCCTTCCGTTTTCCTTGTAATGGATTATTCATCATTTTGCTATTTCAGAAATATTATTTGTCTTCTGTCTTAATTTGGCATTTAATTTAATTTATGATTTTAAGCATGATTTTTGATAAATATAATTATGTGTATCTTGTTTGGTTTTATTCATAGCATAAGATACAACTTTAAATTAGAATGGTGAAAAACAGTGTTCTTTATTTTAGAGTGAAAAACATAATTTATCCACTGACAGTTTTGTTCCTTTCTTTTGTAACATATACAAATAATGGAGATAATACAAGGAAATAAGTACCAAATGTTCAGATGCTTGTGGATAGTCTTTACAAAAGTCATGAACTTGTAAATCAACGTTTAAAATTCCACGTAATTTATTTCCTATCTTCTGTGCATTATATGTTCCTGAATATGCTTTATTTGCCCATCTAAGTTGTTTAAAGGGATTGGTCCACACATTGTCTGGCTCTAAATAAGCAACGTAAGATTTTAGTTGTTGGTTATCATAGTCTTTATCATTCATTATGTTTTATTTTTTCATCGCTTGTGTAAATTCATGGTTAACTTTGCATATCTTTGTGAAATCATACTTATTCATTTTCTTACTCCTGATTCAACAACAATTAAAAACATGTGATAATTAGTTAATAACTCAATTAGACACAAATTATGTTTAAACTAGCATCATATGCTAGCATTTGTGCACTAAAATAATGTGCAGGATCTAATTTGGATTTGTTGAAGCAAGCAGAAAAATATAGCATTGTCTTGTCTTTTTGACATAATAATCTATGAGAGTTGTTCAATAGAAATGTTTCATAACCTCTCTGACGTATTTGTAGTTATCTTTGTTAATTCTAGATCCAGTTTGAGTTGAATAAAAATTTTCAATTTTGAAGTTTAAATAGTTTGGTCTCATTAAATGTTCAACTAAATCAATATATTCATTTAGATAGATGCCTTTTAAATACTATTAGAATAAGATTTTGTTTCTGTGAATTTGTCATCACTCATATTTGTTTGCATGTTGCTCTTAAACATTACCGACATAATAAAAGCTATCAAGTTATCATATTGATCCTGTTTTTATAAACCCTGTTTTCAAGCTTTTCAAACTTTTCTACTACGCAACCTTTCTTTTCTTAGGAAAAAAAATACTTTTCATTATTGTTGTGTATGGCAGTTATATAATGATTTTCACTTTATGGTATTTGATTTCGTTGATAGTTTTTGATACATTATACACTACTGACACTTTATTGTGAATTCATGGGAATTCTTCATGGCAGAGAAGATGCGAGCTTTAACTTTGGATCTGATCCGGTAGTTTAATGTACGGCAAATTTCCCTAATATAAATATGTGGATAAAAAGGGGTGGGAGACTACTGAAATGATTCTCTTTATTAGTATAAATTCAAATCTTGAGCAGAGGGCGATTCTATTGCATGACGACTGGAATTACAAGGATTACAATAGATAACAGGAGACAACTTGTCATGTGACTTTCAAATACGGGAAAGAGTTGTATCCGTTGAGCGGTATCCTATACGAATGTTACTGAGTGCTGCTTGGTATATGGACGAATATTATGTTCCTCCGACGAACTCAAATAAATTCATGAAATTTAGAATTTTAGTCTTGGAAAGTGTGATATCTGAAGAGAAAAATTTTCATTTAATGTTCACACATACATTTATTAATGGAATAAGTGTGACATAGGGAGAGAAATAGTCTAATCCAATGCCCACACCTTTTCGGTAAGTAAACGTGTGGCATGTGAAGAGAAATTTGACTCATATAATGACTGCATACGAATTAATAAGAAAGAGGTGATATGAAGTGAGAAAACATCACAGATGATAACCCAAACAAAGCTCTATAACTGCAACATTTTTCAACTTAGAGGAGAAATCATTTACGTCTGTAAAACGAAGAGCTGCAAAGGAATTTTTTCAGAGGACAGACTCATAAAAAATGGATCTTAGATAAAATTTACAGTAAAATATATCACTAAATTTCGGAATTCCAATAAAAAGAAGTCCTACATGTAAGTACAAAAATCGACCGTACAAGAAAGCTACCTGATCATATCAGATCCGAAGTCCAAGTTCGCATTTCCACCGCGGTGAAGATTTATTGCTATGTATTTTGTTTTCATTTTCCGTCTTGAATAAATGTATATAGAATGCATTTAAAAGTCTGACTTAGTAAAGTCATAAAGATTATCCGGTTTGTTAAATAAAGATTTTACTTATAAGGTTTTATTAGTATCTGATGCTGTTGTATTAAAGGGTATCAGAGAAACTCAGTACCGTAAGACTAAAACTATTACATCTTTCATGGTGTCAGAAGTGGGATCCAGCTTTAGTGTCCTTGAGCAATATTTGAGATCACAGCTGAGATGCAGTGATTGAGCTTATGTTCGCTATATGCCAATGAATTTGCTAAGCTGAAAAGAGAAATAACAAGTTTGACAAATTACTGGAGACCTTGGATAGAAGTAGACGTAATAAATCTAGACTTGTAGCTGTTGATATTGTTGATGGTGAAGAGAGCTTGATGTTTTCAGGAGATGACAGCGATAATATGAACATTGTAGAAATATACCATATTTAAATGAGGACTCATTAATTAGGGAATAAGTATCAAGTGAAGTAGGTACAGAGTAGCAAATTTCGAATTTTATTTCTGAAAGAGAAAGAAGGTCACTAGAACGAAAAGGGTGTTGCAGCACACAAGAAACTTGCACACAGAAATACATTCCATGCATAGAAACGGTCCAGTCTAAATGGAGGCAGTTTAAGAACATGCAGAGGGTCTTGCTGGAGTCAGCTGGGTGACTAACGAACTTTAAGACTGATTTGCAAGAGATTGCATCCATAATTTTTGATTAAGTACAGTATGTAACAGATAGGTCAATGAGACCATTAGAGAATAAGTGGATGCCGTGCTAGACAGAAACAAAGGCGTGGAAGCCTCAGTCAAGGCAGAGTAAAGCTGGAAAAAAAAAAAAAAAAAAAAACAAAAAAAAAAAACGGTAGACCTGACCCGAATAGGTGTGTTAAGAACACAGTTCATCACATAAATATATCTAGTTTCAAGTCAAATAGTGATGAAAATTTACGAACTTTTGCACATTGATAGTTCGACTATTAAAATTGATAGACTTGCTCGTGCGAGACATAAAAGTGCAAAGTTATCCGTCATTACTGGCGAGGCCCAGTGGAAAGTTTTGTATAATAGACTCAGCAAGGTTGCAGATCGAAAAGGATGAACAGCTGAATTAAACAGTATATTTAGAATTGTCGAGAAGAGAAAAATATAAGTGGTATAATTTAGTCGCAGAATTCAGAAAGGAAATGAGATAGTCGAAGAATTATGGCTGAGTTGAAACGTTCATACGACAAAGCTTATGCAAATCGTGATGTTCAAACAAAACAGGACGACTTATTACGCAGATTTTTAGATGGTCTGTATGATTTTGGAGCAAGATTTCATACTGAATTTGTGAAAGAAACAAAGAACACAGAAGAGGCTTTATTCCAAGTAGCCGATGTCCTTGAGAAAACGCCCACATAGTCAAGATGGATATAATGACCGTAAGTCATGGAGGCCAGAGTTTTTAAGTGTACTGACTCGAATGGGAGTATCAATAAGATATAATCATCGGATAGTGAAGAAAGTGTTAGATTAGAATAATTGTTGTATAAGGCAAAACAATGTAACCCATATATAATAATCAGGAAACCCAAGTAGATGGATTGTCAAAACATGAGAAGAAAATTGCCAAATTAATGGAAAAAATGAAAAGTTAAAGAGATAGAGACAGAGAGACGAAGAGACAAAGGTGTACGAGCCCAATGTGGAGGAATAAAACAGACAATAAAGAAATATGGAAGGTGTACAATGTTCTAGCGCTAAGAAAGTCGATCACCTTTAAGTGAGTGCCCATCTAACCAGAGTAATACATGGAAAATATAGTAGTTTGGGGTCAAAAATTACTGTACTACAAAGAACGTGAGGAAGTGTCACCAGTGCCGGATTATCAAATAGGCAGAGTAGGCACCGGCCTATGGGCCCCACGCCTTTTAGGGGCCCCGAGACAACAGATAAAAATAATATTGAATTGATTTGATCTTGAAAGTATTAGGAGATAATTTGTGGGGGGGGGGGGGCCGAGATTTCGACTGCGTAGGGGCCTCCACAGGGTTTAATCCGGCACTGAGTGTCACCACAAAAATGGCCAACGCCACAACATGCAAACATTGATCTTCTGCATCAAAGAATGCGCCTTTAAACTGGCGGGCTCGCCTCATATGGCCCATTTGACGACCCAAACTGGTTTTGACAAGGATCGGCAAAGAAATTTTCAAGAATTTATTTCTGGAAATGAGACACTAAGACTACGATAATGAATTCCCAGAAGCGATCGGGTTTATAAGTAATCAATTTAATCTTCGCTGCAGGCACAGGCGCAACACGTACAACCATCTCTGAAAGAATCCATAAATGGATAGACACAGAAAAGGGCCCCATATTGAGTAAAACAGTACGTTTAGCAGGTACTAAAGGAAATTCTTTGCGCGAATACGAAAATAAATGTTCAATATTCAGCTAGGCCCTTTAATTGCAAAACGAAATCCTAATTACAGAAAGTGAAGATAAGGCATTTTTAGGAACTGACATCGTACACCAAGACAAGAGCAGACCTGTAGACACACTCCTTGGTAAATGGCGGTTAAGATTAAAGAGACAAAGGAATTATTGATGTATATGTAGAACGCCATGAATCAGTCAGTTACAATTGACCATTTGAAGTGATCATTGAGCTTAATATGAATTTTAAAGAAGAATACCCACTCATCATGATAGTAAAAGTTGTCAATGTCAACAGTGGGGTCACACAAAAGGTAAGGCAGCTTAATCCATTTTCAAATGAAGTTTCCATTAAACAAGATGCATTGATTGGGAGGGCAGAAGTATTTCGAAGTATATATAGGGGTCTTAGTGGACTCAGAGTGCCAGGAACATGTTGGAATTTCTAGCGTATTCAGGATGTTTTAATATGGCGAGCAAGCAAGTTAACAAGTAGATCTCAATTTGGCGAAGAAGAGAAAGCTCCATAGGAACCCAATGTATCAGATTATTTTAAAGTAATGTTGGGAAAAATGACCTATATCCAGGTCATCTTACTGTCTTAGTTTTTTATATAAGGTTTGTGATCAACAAAATTATTATTTTTTTTTTGTATTTTAACATTTGTCTAGTGGAATCACTTTTAGTTGTGTTCAGTTATAATTTGAGAGAAATTATTTATTTAAAGTATTCATTGGAATGACAAGGTGCTCATTGACTTTTGGGACTAAAACACGAATTGGGGATTATTGTGAATTCATTCAAAGACATTCTAGATTATATCATTGTAATACAGCAGGACTAGTTGTACATCGGGCATCAAGTCTATTGGTACATTTGCATATCCAAAATTCATTAGGAACTCTCTATACTTTTGGACGTGTGATAGAACGTTTGGGATTTTTTGGAATTTAATTCACAATATTGTACGTTCCTCTTAATGTTTCATTTTATAACTTAGAGAATTAAATTGTGTGGAATTTTACAAAATTTATTGGTTTTTACTTTTTCTGTTACTTATTTAAAGACCATAGAGTCGTAACGCCATCATTCATGCTCTGGCAAGAAACGATCATGGTAAAACAGTTTAAAGGCAAAACGACAGCTTGACCTAAGACTACACTAATATCAATATAAAGGCATCAATATAAAGGCTACTTAATCTGATATCTCGTCGAGTAGACCAAGCCAGGAACCCATCCAAAGTTACAGCTAACATATGGTGGTCCTTTGTTGTGCTGAACACGATTTGAATTATATACTCTTCATGAATGAACAAGGAAAGAAGCATAACAGTCAGCCACAGCAAGATGAAATCTTCAGGACAGAAAGGCAAAATAAGTAAACGGTACCAGAAATAAAGACGTATATTTATTTTCTAAATTCATCATGAAGAAGTATTTATTACATTGTTTCTTTCGACGTGAGGTAACCTTCCCACCCCAGTTTATTATCATAATAAATTACCATCTTGTTATTGTTCATTATTGAATCATTTAATAATAACCAGGGAAACTGCACAGAAGTTTTTATTTCAGAAATGGCTAGCCAACTGAACCGGAGTTAAAGAAAAAGGGGTAGACTATGCCTGCATACTATGCAACCCGTAAGAGCGAAAGAGACACAATTATAGCCCATTACCAGAAAATGAATATTGAAGATCTTCAGCAGGTGCCCTTTCTGTGCAGACTCAGTGATTATAGGACCACCACTTTTAAGGCTCTACAGGAGCATGGCCTTCAATATGGCAAATAAAGAGTTATCATTGTAGTGGATAGAAAGAGTGGCGTTGTGAATTATGAAAAGAAGTATTTGGCAACAGGCAATAACCAATATTTCGCACCAGGCGAATCAGTCATTCTTTTCAGCATTACCCATCATAAAATCTTTCTACATAACTCTATCAGGCGGAAGTAGCTGACTGTACCATGGACTGAATAACCCTTGAAGGTAATATCACAAAATAATGTTTAGCTTGTTTTTTATTTCAGAATTTATCATATAAGAAATTTACACAAATTTCCAGACTATGAATATTTCGTTAAAATTCGGATAGCAGAAAAGACGAGCATTAGAACCGAACACGTGTTGACTGAAGTGTAGAAATCTGATACGATCGGCTACTTCCGCCTGATGGAGTCATATAAAAAGACTTTTGATGGGTAATGCTGAAAAGAAACGATGATTTTCCGGATTAGATTTATATGATGGTTGTCCGAGAGCTTTTTCAGTCTTTTTGCGATTCAGAGGCACGAAAAATGACGCGAGACGACAGTCGAACCAAGAGGAATGATGGGTCTCGCTTGCACTCTTTGTGAATATTTGTAGTACAGATACAATTATTTCGTGCTGTCACAAAGTTTCGTCGTATTTTATTGATAAAATGTTGGGATCATGTGATTATAGTCTGATTATTCAGCCCCCTAAATCTGTGTTGATACTGATGGACGATGTGCGGGTATGTCACCTGCTCATTAAAATGCGCAATTTTGCTGCTTGCAGATCTCTCTGGAATACATCTACGTACACTTCAGACACTTGCCGGTATTTGATAGCCATATCTAGCACGAAATTCAAAATGGCCACAGGACAGAGGGCTGTGCAACTCCACGTTGATTTACAAGTAGCCAAACATATTATTTGCTCCGGAAATATAATGTACATGTCACCAAAAGAACCCTATAGCCGATGGTAGCTCCGAAACCGCAAGAAATACCAGTAAATGTATAAAATGTACACCGATGTGTGTAGACACGATTGACTGCAGATGTTTGCAGGTTTTAATGAATAGGCGATGTCAGCACCTAAACCGTCAGTCAATATCAATATAGGTGAGACTGATGGATCGGTCAACTGTGATTATACATATGTATACATGTATGTGTGACCTACTAACGATTGCGAAGGGCGCATTCACAAGTTTAACATCATAAGGAGAATTTTTATCAGTTGGAGAAGATTGCGGGGACAATATCTGATTATCAGACTTACTATTTAATAGATGTCACCGCTTCGTATACTAAATACAGGCTTTCATTTGATATTTTATTGCTTGTAACCTTCGTAGGTCGGTGTTTATAGCTCACTGGGCATGCGCAGGACAGGTTGAGTCTAGTACACACGTATGGAATGCGATATGAGCATAGAGATATATAACACAGAACACAGAGATTGGCAACTTCCCGAGCAGCAGAGAGGGTGGACCCTACAACTTGGTAGAGACCTTATTTTTGAAATTTAAGGGTTCCTACGAAGGCTGAAAAAAAAGTTTTTGGCTTAACAGTAAAAACTTCTCTAATTGACCAGATTTTTTCTGATTTTTTCACAATCTGGTCACTACGCGTTGGTCATTCACCCTCTCTGCTGCTATGGTTTTTATCCAAAAATTGTATCAAGTCCGTTACGATATCTTGACCTTGGATTATGTAAATTTATTGTTACAAAACCAAAGGGAGCAGCTTGTGCTTTTGAAAAGAAATTTTTAAATTTGTTCATGTCCATGTCCCCAGAACACCAAGTATAATAAATATTCTGTAGAGTATAATTATCTACTCCATTAAATACAACTAAAATATTGCAGTTGTCTCTGATTACTTTTGGAATTTGTGTATATCTCTGAGTAACATAAATCACGTCTGTGTTTTTGTGACGGCCTCGTGAAAATATCCGAGCTGGATTGGATTGTTTGTCCAGCATGACATCATCATACACTACTAAATTATTAATGAATCCATCCATATCATCTACGGATGGTGCTTCATCAATATCAGTAATAAAGTTTATGACTTCACTGTCTTCATGCAACAATTTTGCGTTTTCATTAAAATCTTTAAGTACTTCGTAACATCGCTGATCATCTACAGATGGCGCTATCAAATATAATTTATCCCATTTCAGCCATCTCATTATTAGATTGAGCAATAATTGCGTCTTCCCACTTCCAGATGGGCCTATTATAATCATTCTGATAGAATTTGGTAACGCTGGATGGTGCTTTACTGGTTCTTGTTTTTGTGTCGCAGAAAAGTCAATTATATCCATATAATTAATAATATGAGTCTATATTGTGTTCGATGCAGAGCATCTACACCTACTACTGAATTAACGACAATAACAACAAAAAATAAAAGACGAGCACTTACAGGTAAGTGTGTGAAATGTGGCACCAAGAAATATAAATTTATTTCATCAAAAACAGGTGGGGATATCGCTGCTTCGTTAGGAAAATTACCAGGAATTCCATGGGCTAAATACCCCGGTGAGAAACATTTACCCGGATATAATTATTGTGGTCCAGGAACTCGACTTGATATTCGACTTGACGAACGAAATCAACCAAAACCAGGAGAGTATCCAGTAAATAAGATTGATCAAGCGTGTCACGTTCATGATGTCGCGTATAAAAGTAAAGATTTGCAACAACGACATCTCGCAGATGTGAAATTGATTCACGCGTTAAATTCTATACCTAATAAATCTCTCAGAGAATCTCTCGCTAGCTTTCTAGTAAAAACTGCTATGAAAGGTAAACTAGTGCTAGGGGCTGGTAACTAATTATATAACTATCATAATGGAATCTGTTTATTATTCCCCGAGAGGATTCTGGAGAGGTAATGCAGCGATTAGTAAACTCGCCGAAGCAGCAAAAGTTTCACGTGATGTTGCTGCATCATGGTTAGCACGACAGGCAATATGGCAAATCTTCCTAAGTCCACCTAAAAGAATTCAGTATGCGCATTTTGATGTTAGCGTTCCTAATGAAGTTCATCAAGCGGATATACTGTTTTTACCACACGATACCATTAAAACACGTAGACGTCAATACACGTATAGATACGCGTTAACTGTCGTTGATGTTGCGAGTAGATATAAAGAAGCGGAGCCATTATCAACAAAGACAGCATCTGAAGTTGCATCTGCGTTTGAACGCATTTATCAACGTGGTGGTCTACGATGGCCACGTTTATTACAAGTTGATCCTGGTAAAGAATTTCTTGGAGTAGTATCATCGTTGATGAACAAGCATAACGTTAAAATCAGACGAGGACATACTGAAATTCATCGTGATCAGGCAATTGTTGAACGATTTAATAGAACACTTGTTGAGCGGTTATTTGGATATCAATATGCAAAGGAAATATCTACTGACCTCAAGGATAGATCTCGTGAATGGGTTGCAAGATTACCGAGTGTGATAGCTGCGTTGAATAATGAAATTACTCGTGCAACTTCCATGAAACCTTCTAATGCGATCAAAAAAAAAATATATACCCCGTAGCTATAACGGACAACGACGTGAATCTTTCTCTCAACCAGTATTAGATAATGTAACTGTAAGATATTTATATGAACCTGGCGAACTTGAAGGTGGTAAAAAAAGAGCAACCGATCCTATCTGGAGCGTGACTACACATAAAATTTCTAGCGTGGTAAGATCCACTGGTAGACCTCCAATATACAGACTAGATTCTACAGCCCCTCAACGTGGATTTGTACGTGAACAATTGCAAATAATTCCTGAGGATACGCAATTACCACCAAGCTCAATTTTGTAAACGTCCAGAACCTCGACGTCGATTACACTCAAGACAGGTCAACATCACATTATCACGTGTATGACCGAGATCACTATTAATTCTGTCTACGGTAAATTGTCTTGGATTAAAACACTGCCATGACATATTACAGTTGCAACTTGCGCAATGATTATTCTGTAGTTGTTTTAGTTTTATAATAAATTCAGCATCAAGATCAAAATCACGTTTATTCTTTTTATCACACTGTTTATAGCTGACTAATTTTTTATTGATATCGACATTGTTAGTGATTTCTTCAGTTATTACGTAATCTACAATAACCCTACGCAGTTGCGATATTCTCCTGACTCGAGATACGGCGAGATAGACTAAATTCGACCATTCAGTACGATCATCCACAATCCAGATTCTAGTATCAGTTATAGTTAATCCCTGCGACGAGTGAATCGTTATAGCGTATCCTAACGTCCATGGCGATTTATCCATGTTCAACGCGTTCTCAACAACCTCAACAGCAACCAACACGATATCATTCAAGACAAGAGTCTGTACCCTCGGTGGAACCAAGGCACCTGGTATTTCAACTTCAATATTTTGTCGTCGAGTATCTGCTGGGCGATAACACAAAGGTACGGGTAGATCTGGAAACTTTTCTTTATGTAACGTAAATAATTTCTTTTGTAGTTCATCACGAACTATTTTTCTACTGGCGACTATCAAATCAGCAGGTCTCCATAAAGTCCAAAATTCATTCATAGAAATTTCTGCAATTACTTTACGCAGAATCTCGCATTGTATTTGATCTGGCTGAAGTCTGATTAATCTTTTAAGTTCTTTTAGCGGTTCATCAATAGCTCTATGGTCATCATTTATTTCTTCGTAATAATCTACAAATGTTTTCAACCATTCATGTGGAGACTGTCCAACAAAGGGTGGTGGTTGACCATTATCGCCACACATAATCACAGCAGTATTCTTCAATAACAACCAATCAAGAAATGTTTTTAGTGTTTCTAACGACACCGTGCATATCTCGTCCCATATGATATACGTAGGTATATATTTTTCACCCATCCGCGATGGGGTCCACGTGTCTCCGCACCATCTAAAGAAACTGTAATATGTACATGATTTTACTCCTCGTTGCTTTATTTCTCTAGCAAGTTTATGTGTAGGTGTCAAAACAATTATATCTGAGCTATTATTCATAAACAAGCTAATCGCACGAGTTGTTTTACCTGAACCACCACACCCATTAAGATAAACGGTCTTATGTCTAGATACAGGATCGTACACAGATGGTGCAGATGATTTTGATATTTGATTATTATTTTTGTAATATGTCTCCGCAATTTCAACATCGGCAGATTCAGAATAACTAAGTATATTTTCTTGTTTTATCCTCCATGTTCCCCATTCACCATTACCGAGTTTTAATAAATCTTTATATTTTTTGTGTACATAAAATGAATCCGTAGCGACTCTGACAGCGTGACGAGGAAATTTATTTATCATCGACAATAGATTTATCGAAACATAAGCTAACATCGAAGATCTTAAATGAGTAAACTGTGGTGAGTCGCCATCACGATAGCTCACAATGGTACCTAGTTTTGTTCCATCTGATAAATAAGCATTACATCTGTTTATAAATGTGTTTTCTCCGTTGTATCAGCGATTATAAAATCTAGTTCAGCATCGTCCATAATCAATCTTGTACAATATCGTTTATAATCGTATGAACCACCTTGAGTAAACTTACCGATTATCTTTCTACCAAGATCTTTTGCAAGTTTTTCATCATGCTCGTTCCTGCATTTATTTATTTTAATGACATGATCTTCATCAATATCAGGGAATTCTTTCCTGGCATCATCGATATTAAATCTGTCCGGTTCTGGTAACCAAACTTGCTTCTGTGAACTATATGATATAATCGCTTCAGTTACTCTCAACGATATTAAAAATCCAGCATCAAGCATATATCGCAATAGTACTATCGGAACCCAACATCGCTCTGAAAAATGTTTTCCGAACCAAATATAAGTAATCGCATGGAGATCTTCTCTAAACTCGAATGATTCTACGTGAGTAAATCCTGTTAAGTCAAAATCTGGTAAGGGTCCGTTTATTGCAACCCTGGTCATGTCATGTGTAGGATGTCCGAATCTCTTAAAGTATTTAGAACATACTCCATATCCAAGAAAACTCCCAGGATAACATGCTACCATATCAACCGAGATAACATCACTATGGTTGCATTTGGTGTTCCATAATCCACCGTGCCTATATTCTATACAACTTTTCTTGACATCTTCAAGAAATTCCGATCGTGTCGTTTTCCATGAATTTTTCTCCTGAGCGAAATGAGCAGCGACTGACGGAACAGTAAAACAGTTATTCAATAATTGTCTAACTATGACATCATCAGAGGTATATTCACGCCAAAAGCGTTGCGCAAGATGTTCCATTTCCTCATGGAGAGATTCTGTACGATAAATATCACCATTAGGTCGTACAAATTGATCATAATGATTATACTCAGAACTCTGAAATAACCAAACAGAAACAGGATCAGTTTTACTAATATTTTTAATAAAATCAAAGATATCACCGTCATAAAATTTAACCGTTTTATCTCGTGGGAATATCGTTACAGCAGCAGTCCATGCGTGCGCGTTATGATCAATAATATCTATCGGAGTTCCATTTTTTATATATTTCGGTTTGTACAAAATCTCTCCGGTTAACGTTTTTACTGCTATTGGAAATCTTAAATTTTTCTCTAGCTCAGCAACGTCGCTGATAGACGCTCCGGTATCTTTAACCGACTCTGCCCATGTATTTATTTTTTACGTCTTAAATCAGTTAAACCATTACCACGTATCGCGTTTGTAAAGTGTTCTGTAACTCGCTCAGCTACGCAGTTTATCCTCGTTGATGCTGTCAACGGTGATGACAATTTCATCAGTTTGAGATCCCCAACATCAGGTTTATTATTCAGCGGAAATATTCCATAGACAACCGCAGTTACAGGGTACGATCGCTCATAATACGGTTTATCTATACCAGTTAGTATTCCCGGTTTGGATTTATTACTCAAGAAGATATTATTTCCTGACTGCACGCGGACGGGATCGCGCTTGTCACGAATAATCCAAATATCTTCTTCTGTATTTACAATAAATTTTATTAAAATAAAATATTTTTTGATTATCAAGGTGGTTAATGATTACTCTTCCTCGTTTGTCATTCATCGTATTAGAAACATTTCCAACTCTGAATGTTGACCATGCATGAACTGCACCATCGTCATGAAATTCCTTCTTGGCCTCACGGATACGTTTAGTTATATCCGCATTCGTTAAAGCTAGATCTTGCATCGAAATACTAAATTTATACTCGGGTAGTCTGTCAAGATCGAATCTGGTTGCGTAGGGTTCAATTGCGGATAATTCTTCTATAGTATAATTAAGGCAAATATATATTTAATTGAATATTAATCTTTTGTATATGATTCAACCAAATCACTGCAACTGGCTAAAAATCGGTTATGCGTCTCCGTGTAACAGAACATGCGTGAATGAATACTGTAGTTATGATATGCAATGCGTCAGAAATGGGAGTCTAGGACCAAAACCGTGTATTGTGTGTAGTGCTGGAGTGCGAGGAAAAACTCACCTGTGTGCGCAATGCAGTGGTAAAAAGTACAGAGAGCTGAAACGATATTACGATAAAAAATATAACGCTGACTCTCTTAGAAAAACCGAAGAAGCTTATCTGGCTAGATTTTCAAAAAGCAATGATTTAAACAAATAGTATTATATATATAAATGGAGCAAAACGAATTTGTAGCGCATCCGATCATCAAAAATTATGAAGCGTCTCGTGATGGCACTATCAGGAGCTGCAGATTGAAAAAACCAGTCGGTAATGTTGATAAATTTGGTTATTTTAGATTCAATTTTGATAGAAGTAAAAATTATTTCTCACATAGGTTCATCTTTGAATGTTTTCGTGGAGTAGTTGAAAATGGACTTGTAGTTGATCATATTGATGGGAATCCCCAGAATAATAATTTATCTACTCTGCAAATTATAACACAGAGTCAGAATTCTGCATGTGGAAATACTGGAAGGTGTAAAGTATTCGTAAAGAGAGCTATTAAATCCATAAATACAGTAACAGACCAAGAAATAACTTTCCCATCAATGAATGCGGCTGCCAGATATTTTGATATACATCCACAATCGGTACAATCTGTCGCAAATAAAACATACAAATCTGCATTTTCGAAAACATATAATCAGCGGATAGTATTTGAATATATCTAATTCTGTCTTCCTAACAAAAAACAGATAGTTCTACTGTCAATTTTGCCAAAGATTTTGTTTAGCTATTATCACAGTCAATGGTCCATCATTGTCGCTGTCATTTTCACTCGTATTTTCACTCGTATTTTCACAATGCTCTCTTAATTGTCTTATACGAAAGTTCATAATCTTTCTCTGTTCGTATTCATGAGATAATTCTAGCTTGATTTTGTCAATAGCGTTTGAGAGAGGCACAAACAATTTTACTTGATCATCAGTGACAGTTGCCAGTGACTTTAACATTCCTTGCTGGATAATTTTCATGAATTTATAATCAGCGGATAGCGTGAATCTGTTCTCGTTCTTTCGTTGTTGTAATGAGTCAAAATCACATAGAATCTTTTCAGCATTAAGATTGTCAGATACATTGATACCGTTATGTTGTAATTTTTTAATCGCAGAAACAATGACATTGATATTTTCAAAATTCATTATATAATAAGTGTTTATTTAATATAAAAAATATTAGCCCCCATGACTTTTTTTTGTCAGGGAGCTGTTTTTTGTGTGATATATGATTATATACAATGAAGATAATGGTTATATACAATGAAGATTATGATTATATACAATGAAGATTATGGTTATATACAATGAAGATAATGGTTATATACAGTGAAGGTTATTATGATATATACAATGAAGATAATGGTTATACAATGAAGGTGATTATGATATATACAATGAAGATAATGGTTATATACAATGAAGATAATGGTTATATACAATGAAGGTTATTATGATATATACAATGAAGATAATGGTTATATACAATGAAGGTGATTATGATATATACAATGAAGATAATGGTTATATACAATGAAGGTGATTATGATATATACAATGAAGATAATGGTTATATACAATGAAGATAATGGTTATATACAATGAAGGTGATTATGATATATACAATGAAGATAATGATTATATACAATGAAGGTGATTATGATATATACAATGATGATAATGGTTATGTACAATGAAGGTGATTATGATATATACAATGAAGATAATGATTATATACAATGAAGATGATGGCCTTTTCTCTACCTGTGAATAGAAACTAGCACACCCACCCCCAAATATCAAATCCGTAGGGTGCAAAACTGACACCTACTACGTGTTGACACGCGGGTAGGTATACTAATTTCTATTCACAAATAGACTAGGGCTTGGCCAAGGCCCCAATAGATTATAAATCTTGTCCTAAAATCGCCTCCCGCAGACAATTTGTCTTTCTCGGGTTTCGAACCATGGGCGCCAGGACGAGAGTTTCTACGCGCTATCAATTGAGCTATCGGACCTTGTTATAAATATATAGTAAAAAAGTTAGCATGTGTTTACCAATAGCCTATTTCCTAAAAACTACAGTAACAAAAACCACAGTTTTCTGTGTAAAATGAGATTTCTAGTTTCCAAAAAATATATATAATTCTGTATAACATTGAGTCTATGCGTAAGCCGTAACCAAGGATATTGATTTAGTCATAGCGGATGTTCTTAAAATAACTTTACGCGGTATATACACAGCCGTTATGGAATAATCAATATGCAGCCCAACCTTCTAGATAATAGATTTCGATTGTGCACTGTGTGCGGATTTTATGTAAACAAAGAATAAAGTATTATAGACAAGCGCTATACATCCGGATATTCTTTTTTTTTGTTATGATAATGCTCTATGAGCGTACATACAGATTAATATTTAGTTCTTCATTTCTTGTGTCCAGAATGCGATTGTTTTGGTCTGTAAGTTTAAAGTGTATTCTTGATAATAACGGATTATGAACTCGCAGGTACACGGGGTTAATTGGTTCTGATACAATTAACCAACCGGGAGGGGCGAATGGACTAAAACTGAATAATATGTACCCTTGCTGGGCCTGGCTAGACTTAGAAAGATCTACCTGATAGCTACCTTCAATAACATCGCATACCAGATTGACTGCAATAACTGATGTTATGTTTACAATGCCTGGCGATATATGACGTCCGGCGCCAAAAGGGTTGTTATTGTGTTTTAGTATAACCGGTGGTGGGGCTATTTTTCTCCATGATTCAATTCCTCCCGGATAATATTCTTCCATAAGATCATTTAATGATTTCTTCATTTCAGCGTTATTTAAATCTGGTATAATGAGTGTTTGTAAATCTTTTTCTGTTATTTTATAATGATCAAGAAATAATTGCTTAGATTCTGGATTAGTGTAAATACTATCGA
>JAECUM010010967.1:0-16080 GCA_016617855.1 Megalonaias nervosa | reverse complement strand
ATACTTTGCCTTCTGGACGTATCATCAAGTTAGACACAATTCCGTGGGCATATTTACAAAAGACTTCACATTAGTATTTTTGATTTCTGTTTATACTCCAACACTGTATTCTCGTGGGCTCTATATTATCACAGCAAACAGGATTTTCCAATCAATTTTGCACACATGCCGTCTAGCGGTTGTTTACAGATGTAAACCTGTAGCCAGTAAAGATGCAAATATCTTATTTATATGTTCACAATGAAAAAATAATGATCACTTTTTTGCAAAGTGCATACAATTCCATTGTTCATCACATACAAAACTCCAGCTTAACTTGCTCTACCTGCATTGGCTTTGATTACGAAATATATTCAGCATATCGTCTGATGTTAGATGATTATAGCTCATTTACTGATGGTGACATACATATCCTTACAGACTGCTCAGGTGGCCTAGTGCTTGGAGCGTCTGTCTTGGACGCGGGAGGTTGTGGGTTTGAACCCTGACCGAGTCATACCAAAGACTTTTAAAAGTGCTACTAATAACTGCCTCGCTAGGCGCTCAGCGTTAAGAGGTTAGTGTTAGGACAGATTGGCCTGGTGGAAGGATAATGTGACTGGATGGGACATCATGCTACATGTCTGCAGCATGATGCCCCAGAGCTAGACATTACTATAAACTGACACACCGTAGACATCTTACCTGTGTGTTATTATAAGCATGCAGGATTTTAACTGTGTGTTATTATGAGCATGCAGGATTGGTATCCCACTTGAACTTTTCCTGGTCAAAGCCAATGAAGTTACTCCTTACAGAAATGTATATACAGGAAACACAATAGTCAAGTGTACTGAATTTAAATGTGCATAAGTTAATTCATGGCATCATTTTATGGAAAAACTCAAAGCACGATATGAAATAATACAGTTTCAGAAAGTTCTAACATTACATTTAAAATAAGGATATCTATAGGCCATGTGGTATTATCGTTAAAAATATGGGTATTTAATAGCAATGTGGTATTATCATTTTGATTCTCTATTCATCATTTCCTCTATTTTATAGCTCAGAAAATGTGTGTTAACAAGACTATATTCTGATTACACCATTATGAACAGAGTAGCTGGCACACATTAGAAAGGAATGGTGGTGGGTAGAGGTAAAACAGATTATTTACCTCATGAATTTATCTGAAATTACTAACCTTATACAAATCACAGGGATGTTTTGGTATTCTGCCATTCATTAAATCTGAATGTTACACTGTTAAGTTCTGTACTATATTATATATATTTTTATAATGGCATGAAACATGAGTAGTCCAACACAATGATGACATATGTGTTCTGTATAGGTGGCCTTATGTACAGAAGAGTGTAATATGCAAGGATTTAAGAGAAAGGGATGAAAAAACAGAGAGAGAGAGAGAGAGAGAGAGAGAGAGAGAGAGAGAGAGAGAGAGAGAGAGAGAGAGAGAGAGAAAGGAAATGTGAAAGTAAGGCAATAGATAGAGAGAAAGAAAAGAAATAATAGTTGGCCAAGTACATATAAGTAGATGGATAGTTAGGGGGATTTATAAGAGATTAGTAAGATACAGAACATTGCAAGATTGCAATAGGCTGAACCGTATATGCAATCAATGTATTTAGAGGCAGTTCTTGAAATCGGTTAGGCAGTTGAGATTGAACATATGTCTTATTAAGTGCGGCTGAGTAGTACAGTGACGGGGAAAGAAACATACTTAGATAATCATGGTTACAGCACACAAGTATCCATGAGAGCAAAACCAGTGGTCACTGATCAGGTGGTCAACATCTGCAGGCAAACTTGATGGACGATTGAGAGGGGAAAGAATAACTTTTATAAGCAGATGACCACTAAACCAGGTTTTGACTACTTATTACCAAACTCCACTTGCAATTAAAAGGGTGCCATACAGCATGAGTCTACTATATAAACACTTGTTAAGAAATACAGTAACATTATTTTTTTATTATTACAGGCTTTTATTTTAATTCTTCCAAACGTTGGCTGATCATCCACTTATCCAAAATATATTTGATTTCTTTGATCCACACCTTCAGCTTATGACAATAGTTCTTGCGGTTATTAAACAAATTTTTGTTAAGCATATATTTCGCCAATAATTGGCTTCTGTCTAAAGGTCACACATGTACATTATGGTAAGAGCCAATGAGATGGATAGCCAAATTTGGCTAATTATGCAGCTTTTAGGCTTTTCAGTTCTAACGGCCACACATGCAGGTTGTATTAAAAGCCGTTGCTGTCACTATCCACATTTTGGCTAAGGATATATATTTATCCTAAAGTTGGTTTCTGCCTAAAAGTCATACAGTACATTATGGAAAGGGACAATGTTGCAGTTATCCAAATTGGGCCAATCATATTTACCTAGATTTTGGTCTTTTGCAACCATACATGTTGGTGATACTAAAAGACACTAGCCACATTTAGGCAAAGCATACATTTATCTTAGATTTGGTTTCTACCTAAGAGTGTGAAGAACAACTTTGTAGGAAATAGCTAAATTTTGCTCTCAGGACATTAGTTGTGACACCAGCCTCACTGAGAATGGCAGCGGGAATCCTCAGCCAAATTGTGGCTTATTTAAAACCTGCCTAGCTCTTCCAAGAGACAGTAAACTTATTGAATAGTTATAGACCAGGTATTGGTCAAAAAACTTCAAAGATTCTCATTATGTGCCTCTGCTACTTTGGGTTAAGAGATTTTAGCCCACAGCTGAGGCCTGATTTGATTAAATGGAAAAACTCACGTGAAATCGGAAGCTGTTTACTATAGGAATTAAATATCCGGGATATAATGTGAGCTTACAAAAATGTACACAAAGTAATAGATATCGCCATGGCTTATCGATTTTAAGGTTCATACAAATATTTTCCAGTATCCGCAACAAGTTGATTGAGGCTGATTGAGACATAATTCATTTAAAGGTGTAATTCATGTAGAAACAGCCATGTAGAGTTTTGCAAGCATAACGGGTTTTGTGTTGCATTTGTTTGTTTTGTCTATGTTTTATATATGCCTTTCCAAAAGACTCATTAAGAGTCCAAAGCGCTCAGACTAGTTAGATGCTAGTTTTGCACTGTTCGTCGTCAGTTTTGTGCATTTACCTCAATCAATCCCTGACACACGTGATCCCTTGCTGGATCCAGTGCGATTGAAACGGCTGTTATTCGCCATATAATTTGTATTCTTTATATATATATATATGTGTGTGTGTGTGTGTGTGTGTTTGTGTGTGTCTGTGTTGTGTGTGTGTCTGTTTGTGATCGTGAGGTATATCGTCGATGGAGACGTTCGTGTCTCTTTTCTTGTCCTAAACTTTTCGTAGATATTTTGCATTATTTCTCCCTGAAAAACCTGCTTAACACTGGAATTATTATTATTATACGTGCTATACAGTTGAGTTATGTTTTGAAGTTGCATCATCTGTGATCAAAGAAGCAATCTCGAAATGGTAGGTATAGATAGATATATAGATAGATGTTTCGTGCAGATTAATTCCTGCTCCTAAAATGACTAATACGGAAGACATTACGGTAGAAACTACAAAGGTCGATTTCGTCTAATACAAGATATATATAATAGCCACTGTTCACGCTCTCTGAGATGACGGGCTCAAAGGTGTTTATGTTGCCTACACCTTGTCTGCCTCTACATCTTCATCACAATCGCTATCTCTGTCAGCATCAATTGTTACGGATATTGATAACCACTGGAATTAGTATCCATATACTTGCTATACAGTTGAGTTCTATTTTTAGTTGCATCGTCTGTTTTCAAAGAAGCAATCTTGAAATGTTAGTGATAGATAGACATATACAGATAAATATATTTTTTGGTGCAGATTAAGCCCTGCTTCTAAAATGATTAATGCGGAAGACATTACGGTACAAACTACAAAGGTCTATTTGGTCTAATACAAGATTTATATAATAGCCACTGTTGATGCTCTCTGATATGACGGGCTCGAAGGTTTATATGTTGCCTACACCTGGTCTACCTCTACATCCTCATCACAATCGCTATATCTGTCAGCATCAATTGTTATGGATAGTGATGCCCACTGTTGATTCTCCCTCAACGGACAGTCTCAGTGGTGCATCTGTTCACTGCACTGCCTCTACCTCTTCCTCTTCATCAGAATCGTTATCTGTCAGCATCAGTTGTTACTGGTGGCTTCGCTACTGCTGATGCTCAATCAACGGACGGGCTCATTGTTGCATGTGTTGCCTGCACTGCCTCTATTTCTTCATTTCCATCGGAATCATTTTCTCCATCAACATCATTTGTTACTGATGGTGGTGCCACTGTTGATGCTTCCTCAACGTAAGGGCTCATAGGTGCATCTGTTGCCTGCATTGACTCTACGCCTTCAATTCCATCAAAATCAATATCTCCGTCAACATTACTTGTTACAGATGGTGATGCCACTGTTCATTCTCTATCAGATGACGGGCTCATTGGTGCATCTGTTGCCTGTACCTCCTCTACTTCTTCCTCTTCATCATAATCGCTATCTCTGTCAACATCAATTGTTACGTTCGGCGATGCTCCTTCAGAGGAGGGGATTAATGGTGCATCTGTTGATTGTGTAGCCTCTTCCTTCTCAGATATGGAAACAGTGGGTAGTGGGCTGCCATAGGTCACTGAATTAGTTCCATTAGAGACAGATACAAAATAATCACGTCATAACTTATCCAAGACTTGAACAGAATTAACTAGGGATTCAATGAATTTTATGTTCAATCCATACTAAAATTAACAGCTACATTTCGGCTATTTAAGACTGTATATAACTGAACATGTACAAGACAAAGATTATATATTCTGTAGGACACTATTTTATTTTCCATCGTTGTTTGTTTTCCAAATATATTTCAAAACATCAAAGCTACAGGATTCTTCAACATGTTTGCAGTAATACGTCTGTGGAAAAAAAAAAGAATAGGAAGAACAATCAACTTTGTAACTCTACCAGGATGTCTTTTGTTCACACGTATAATATATTAATTTTTCATACAATAATAACCTTATCATTGTAATGAACGTATGGAGCTTATGACATTTTGTTAATTCGACTTGAATCTAACATCCATAAAACAAATGTGTGTAAATGTTACGATATTACAGCGTTTGAACTATTTAATTCAATGTCAATGATCTAAAAATCGAACTAGTTGCAAATAATTTTCAAAATAACATGACGGTAAAGGCCGGTAAAAAGAATTTTCAAAATGTAATGGGGCAAATTCCATGGCTCATTTGCAAACGTTAAGAATTTTAATACTTATATAAACATGTTGAAAGTGGATCGTTTTAACAATTGAGTCATGCTATTGTCTGCTGTGAAACAACACTGGTGAAATCTCTTATTTTCATGCAAATAGTGATTTGAAATTTAATAACATATCTTTGTTAAATGTACAGCGTAGGAACCCATGCCAACATAATGGTGCAGTCAATGATAGATCAGTTCCAGAAGCACAGAAAGAGTAAATTTTCTTTTTGAATAATGAAACCACGCCTTATCTTCGAAAAGGAAATATAGGTATACATTCGTTCTCGGACAACAGTGAAAAATGAAAAATGCGACCAAATAAATTTCATTTATTCTGAAAGTGCATCCTTATGTAACAAATGAAAACGCACCAAGGGTATTTACGCTTCTGCAGTACACGTAAGAGGTTTTTGTTTTCACTTTTCACTTTTGAAGTCGTGACAGAGTAACATTTCCTACAGTCCACTGGAACATGTATAATTTAGGTTCAAAATATATAGTTAGTGTAAAATTCGCCAATGGGTGGTGAATGTTTACATTTTTATTCTCCCTCTTTCTCATCGTCTCACTTAGTGTTTAAATTCTGCCTTTATTACGATACAATTCTCAACCTTTTCTAAATACGTTGAGTATGGCATGATATTTACCTTAGATTTAACATATCCGCATTATTTTGGTTGTGTGTGTGTGTGTGTGTGTGTGTGTGTGTGTGTGTGTGTGTGTGTGTGTGCTTATTTGTTCTGAGGAACTACCACTCGCTTGTCACTAAAACCTTCAGTATACGTTGCGTACCTTACGATCTCTCGTAAGAAAAAAGAAGTATTTTAGAAATATATATATATATATATATATATATATATATATATATATATATATATATATATATATATATATATATATATATATATATTAAGAAAACAAAATCATTGATGATAAGAGGAAAACAATTGTCCCACTCATATATGCTGGAAATTGGGGCATCAATAATAGTATTGCTAATACAAGTATTCTTCCTGTGAAATACATAAAAAGGATCCAAATTCATGAAAAACAATTTGAACTCTTATCAAATAAATATATAAAAATTTCCAGCATGAAGTTGAAAGTTAACTACGCTTACATGTCAAAGGTTCCTAGCTCTCTCCAAAACCACCACAACACAGGAAATTTTTAAACTGGGTTTTACGGTTGAATTGCCCGGAATTGATTGTACAAACATTTAACATATCTCATTACTGCCTACAATGCACAGCCAATTGGAGCATCTCTTGCATTTTTTGAATGCTTTTAAAGGAGTCAATACGATGACGTTTACGATTCCTTTGTGTATGATGGGGGTTCGGTGGAATGTGCTTGGGCAGGCCATTAGCTAACTTTCTTTGGTTAATCGCCTGTTTCAAGTTGAACATTAAATTTACGTAATAACTTTGTTTGTCCGTGGATGCTGGTTTTGTCGTTAGAGTGCCTTACCATAATGGTTTTAAGTGCATTGGTACTGTTGCATAATAGTTAATTTCATATTTGCAATCGGGAGAGGTTTAGCTTTTGGATAACAAATAAATCTACTTCGAGTTTGACATCTAATACGTTCTTAGTTGTAATTCCCTTTACAACATACCTCTATCCTCTTCGACAAGAGCTGCTGTAGCAAAAGAGAGTGAAAGCTTTAAAATTGTACATTTAACGACATTTTGTCTCAGTGTGCTAATTATGATTATAATGCAAGGATATTTAACAAAATCAAAAACATATAGGTGCAGTATGCTTAGTAGTTTCTATATATCTTTCATCAAGAAAGGACCTCAGAAACATGGGCTTGATGTTAAACGTTGTATATAAACAGTGTTCCTTAAACTATTATTGAGACACTAGGCGCTCTCGCTTTACAACAAATGGATGTCTTTAAGTGTGCGCAAACTGCATTGATGCAATAAAGCTGGCTGTTTATCTGAGGAATAAACACATGGCTAAATAATTTACTAAACAGTTTGTTCAGTCACGCTTTCCTCCTATTGCAGCAATATTTAATTCAGCAACAATGAGACCTGTTCTTTAAGGTAGTAACGTAGAGTATAAAACACAAGGATAATGTGCATTAAAAAACATTGCCTCCTCCGTATACGAATTATGCCTGCTTGAAAGAGAATGAAAATTACACAAAATAAATTAAAAGACTAATGCAGAATAATAAAATAGACTGTTTAAGGAACTCTACTTGCAATGAAAAAGACTGTGGGAGGCAATATATAGGTTGTCCATATCAACCGCTAGTGTCCAGTTACGGCAAACAAAGTAGATTCAATACCCCAAGGGAGATTACAAAAATGTATTGATCTAACTCGGCTATCATGGACAAATGGCTCAAATAGTAATCATTTTAATATATCTTTCAGAAACTAATTTTAAATAACTGATAGAAATTCGTGTGAAATATTTGGGGATAAAATAGGGAATCAGATGCAATAAAATGCAAATTAGGTTCGTACGTGTAAAAACATTGACCCAAACTCCAAGAGGATGTAAATCTTAATAATCTATTTCATTCTCTAAAAAGGAAGTCAAATAATGTAACCAGTCGTGATTTCGTTATCAGGTAGTTAGTATCTATAAAGGAACAAGGTTTAATTTTTGCGCCCGATGTTGGGAGGTATATCTGCCTGGAGATTTCTTTTGCATGCATCTAATGCTAACATAGACCAAAATGGAATTATTTTTCAGACGGTCGAGTAAAATGGTCAAAAGAAAGAAACGTTTTGACTCCAAGTTTGAATGAAATTGTGAACAATATGAAAAAGATGTCAAAACAAAGAGACATAATCGGATCCTCTTCCCCTCTTCAAAAGTTTAAGTAGAAATAAAACTAAAACTATTTTGGGTAGAAAACAAAAGATGTTACCCATTTAAATAAATACAATAGCAATATTATGAACTCACTATTGAGTGCTGATATATAGCTCACAGTAAAAGCTATTTATGAGAATTGCTGGTCCAGATACCCTACCCTATAATCGAGGTTAGAAGTAATCCAGGTTTCTTACGTGCCTTGTTGCAATAATTATGCAGAAATTAAGATCATACGAGGCGCCACCAGCTTTAATTTCGTACGTGCGAAACAACACTCATTGTCAATGTGAGGTAAAATAGTATTATACCCTTAATGACAAAAGTCGATCTGTTTCTATCATTAGGATCCAGTGCTGGGAATTCAGCTTTCAGAGGCCATGATTGCATTTCAGCACGCTTGCTATCTTTATACGTTTATTATCCTTATACGTGCTCAACGACTGAATTCTGTTATATATTTGAAAATAGATATAGATAGACAGATAAATAATTGCGTTATGCGATCCTGGGAGATTGTTTGTTTGATTTCTTTAATTTATTTTACGCTACTGAAAATTTGCATATAAATATAAATAAATAAATATATATATATATATATATATATATATATATATATATATATATATATATATATATATATATATATATGTGTGTGTGTGTGTGTGTGTGTGTGTGTGTGTGTGTGTGTGTGTGTGTGTGATCATGAGGGATGTCGCCGATGAAAAACCTGCTTAACACTGGAATTAGTATCCATATACTAGCCATACAGTTGAGTTCTATTTTTAGTTGCATCGTCTGTTTTCAAAGAAGCAATCTTGAAATGTTAGTAATAGATAGACAGGTATACAGATAAATATATTTTTTAGTGCAGATTAATCCCTGCTTCTAAAATGATTAATGCGGAAGACATTACGGTACAAACTACAAAGGTCTATGTGGTCTAATACAAGATTTATATAATAGCCACTGTTGATGCTCTCTGATATGACGGGCTCGAAGGTTTATATGTTGCCTACACCTGGTCTACCTCTACATCCTCATCACAATCGCTATCTCTGTCAGCATCAATTGTTATGGATAGTGATGCCCACTGTTGATGCTCCCTCAACGGACAGTCTCAGTGGTGCATCTGTTCAATGCACTGCCTCTACCTCTTCCTCTTCATCAGAATCGTTATCTGTCAGCATCAGTTGTTACGGGTGGCGTCGCTACTGCTGATGCTCAATCAACGGACGGGCTCATTGTTGCATGTGTTGCCTGCACTGCCTCTATTTCTTCATTTCCATCGGAATCATTTTCTCCATCAACATCATTTGTTACTGATGGTGGTGCCACTGTTGATGCTTCCTCAACGGAAGGGCTCATAGGTGCATCTGTTGCCTGCATTGACTCTACGCCTTCAATTCCATCAAAATCAATATCTCCATCAACATTACTTGTTACAGATGGTGATGCCACTGTTCATTCTCTATCAGATGACGGGCTCATTGGTGCATCTGTTGCCTGTACCTCCTCTACTTCTTCCTCTTCATCATAATCGCTATCTCTGTCAGCATCAATTGTTACGTTCGGCGATGCTCCTTCAGAGGAGGGGATTAATGGTGCATCTGTTGATTGTGTAGCCTCTTCCTTCTCAGATATGGAAACAGTGGGTAGTGGGCTGCCATAGGTCACTGAATTAGTTCCATTAGAGACAGATACAAAATAATCACGTCATAACTTATCCAAGACTTGAACAGAATTAACTAGGGATTCAATGAATTTTATGTTCAATCCATACTAAAATTAACAGCTACATTTCGGCTATTTAAGACTGTATATAACTGAACATGTACAAGACAAAGATTATATATTCTGTAGGACACTATTCTATTTTCCATCGTTGTTTGTTTTCCAAATATATTTCAAAACATCAAAGCTACAGGATTCTTCAACATGTTTGCAGTAATACGTCTGTGGAAAAAATTAGAATAGGAAGAACAATCAACTTTGTAACTCTACCAGGATGTCTTTTGTTCACACGTATAATATATTAATTTTTCATACAATAATAACCTTATCATTGTAATGAACGTATGGAGCTTATGACATTTTGTGAATTCGTCTTGAATCTAACATCCACAAACAAATGTGTGTAAATGTTACGATATTACAGCGTTTGAACTATTTAATTCAATGTCAATGATCTAAAAATCGAACTAGTGGCAAATAATTTTCAAAATAACATGACGGTAAAGGCCGGTAAAAAGAATTTTCAAAATGTAATAGGGCAAATTCCATGTTCATTTGCCAACGTTAAGAATTTTAATACTTATATAAACATGTTGAAAGTGGATGGTTTTAACAATTGAGTCATGCTATTGTCTGCTGTGAAACAACACTGGTGAAATCTCTTGTTTTCATGCAAATAGTGATTTGAAATTTAATAACATATCTTTGTTAAATGTACAGCGTAGGAACCCATGCCAACATAATGGTGCAGTCAATGATAGATCAGTTCCAGAAGCACAGAAAGAGTAAATTTTCTTTTTGAATAATGAAACCACGTTTTATCTTCGAAAAAGGAAATATAGGTATACATTCGTTCTCGGACAACAGTGAAAAATGAAAAATGCGACCAAATAAATTTCATTTATTCTGAAAGTGCATCCTTGTGTAACAAATGAAAACGCATCAAGGGTATTTACGCTTCTGCAGTACACGTAATAGGTTTTTGTTTCCACTTTTCACTTTTGAAGTCGTGACAGAGTAACATTTCCTACAGTCCACTGAAACATGTATAATTTAGTTTCAAAATATATAGTTAGTGTAAAATTCGCCAATGGGTGGTGAATGTTTACATTTTTATTCTCCCTCTTTCTCATCGTCTCACAGTGTTTAAATTCTGCCTTTATTACGATACAATTCTCAACCTTTTCTAAATACGTTGAGTATGGCATGATATTTACCTTAGATTTAACATATCCGCATTATTTTGGTTGCGCTTGTGTGTGTGTGTGTGTGTGTGTGTGTGTGTGTGTGTGTGTGTGTGTGTGTGTGTGTGTGCTTATTTGTTCTGAGGAACTACCACTCGCTTGTCACTAAAACCTTCAGTATACGTTGCGTACCTTACGATCTCTCGTAAGAAAAAAGAAGTATTTTAGAAATATATATATATATATATATATATATATATATATATATATATATATATATATATATATATATTAAGAAAACAAAATCATTGATGATAAGAGGAAAACAATTGCCCCAGCCATATATGCTGGAAATTGGGACATCAATAATAGTATTGCTAATACAAGTATTCTTCCTGTGAAATACATACAAAGGATCCAAATTCATGAAAAACAATTTGAACTCTTATCAAATAAATATATAAAAATTTCCAGCATGATGTTGAAAGTTAACTACGCTTAAATGTCAAAGGTTCCTACCTCTCTCCAAAACCACCACAACACAGGACCATTTTTAAACTGGATTTTACGTTTGAATTGCCCGGATGGATTGTACAAACATTTAACATATCTCATTACTGCCTACAATGCACAACCAATTGGAGCATCTCTTGCATTTTTTGAATGCTTTTAAAGGAGTCAATGCGATGACGTTTACGATTTCTTTGTGTATGATGGGGGTTCGGTGAAATGTTCTTGGGCAGGCCATTAGCTAACTTTCTTTGGTTAATCGCCTGTTTCAAGTTGAACATTAAATTTACGTAAGAACTTTGTTTGTCCGTGGATACTGGTTTTGTCGTTAGACTGCCTTAGCATAATGGTTTTAAGTGCATTGGTACTGTTGCATAATAGTTAATTTCATATTTACAATCGGGAGAGGTTTAGCTTTTGGATCAAAAATAAATCTACTTCGGGATAAACCTCTAATACGTTCGTAGTTGTAATTCCCTTCACAACATACCTCTATCCTTTTCGACATGAGTTGCTGTAGCAAAAGAGAGTGAAAGCTTTAAAATTGTAAATTTAATGAGATTTTGTCTCAGTGTGTTAATTATGATTATAATGCAAGGATATTTAACAAAATGAAAAACATATAGGCGCAGTATGCTTTGTAGTTTCTATATATCTTTCATCAAGAAAGGACCTCAGAAACATAGGCTTGATGTTAAACGTTGTATATAACCAGTGTTCCTGAAACTATTATTGAGACACTAGGCGCTCTCGCTTTACAACAAATGGATGTCTTTAAGTGTGCGCAAACTGCATTGATGCAATAAAGCAGGCTGTTTATCTGAGGAATAAATACATAGCTAAATAATTTACTAAACAGTTTCTTCAGTCACGCTTTCCTCCTATTGCAGCAATATTTAATTCAACAACAATGAGTCGTGTTCTTTAAGGTAGTAACGTAGAGTATAAAACACAAGGATAATGTGCATTAAAAACATTGCCTCCTCCGTATACGAATTGTGCCTGCTTGAAAGAGAATGAAAATTACACAAAATAAATTAAAACACTAATGCAGAATAATAAAATACACTGTATAAGGAACTCAACTTGCAATGAAAAAGACTGTGGGAGCCAATGTATAGGTTGTCCATATCAACCGCTAGTGTCCAGTTACGGCAAACAAAGTAGATTCAATACCCCAAGGGAGATTTCAAAAGTGTATTTATCTAACTCGGCTATCATTGACAAATAGCTCAAATAGTAATCATTTTAATATATGTTTCAGAAACAAATTTTAAATAACTGATGGAAATTCGTGTGAAATATTTGGGGATAAAATAGGGAATCAGATGCAATAAAATGCAAATTAGGTTCTTACGTGAGAAAACATTGACCCAAACTCCAAGAGGATGTAAATCTTAATAGCCTATTTCATTCTCTAAAAAGGAAGTCAAATAATGTAACCAGTCGTGATTTCGTTATCAGGTAGTTAGTATCTATAAAGGAACAAGGTTTAATTTGTGCGCCCGATGTTGGGAGGTATATCTGCCTGCAGATTTCTTTTGCATGCATCCAATGCTAACATAGACCAAACTGAAATTATTTTTCAGACGGTCGAGTAAAATGGTCAAAAGAAAGAAACGTTTTGACTCCAAGTTTGAATGAAATTGTGAACAATATGAAAAAGATGTCAAAACAAAGAGACAGAATCGGATCCTCTTCCCCTCTTCAAAAGTTTAAGTAGAAATAAAACTAAAACTATTTTGCCTAGAAAACAAAAGATGTTACCCATTTAAATTAATAGCATAGCAATATTATGAACTCACTATTGAGTACTGATATATGGCTCACAGTAACTATTGTTTCTAATCCTGTACTACTTAGCTCTATTTAGCTCTAGGGAGTCAGTTATAGGCTTACAATCTACTCTATCCAAATACAATGTCCAAGCTTCTCCAACTAAGTTTTATATTGCCACTTAAGTTTGAATTAGATAGTACCAAATGTACGTATACATTTTAACTTTCGAACTCCTGGTTTTGGGTGGAGATTCTCCTAGGAAAGTAACAAAACCAGACCATAGAGATTATAAATATTAAAGTCACCAATCAATCATTTTGCATAACAATTATCTGTAATATACCTAATATCGGCCTTTTGGAAAGGCTGCGTATCTCTTACAGTTATTACAGTCTATCCCGAGTGCCCAGCAGTAGCATTAAAGTTGTGAATGAAAGAAATTGTGTTAACCCCCTTACCCCTCCAAACATTTAAATAAAATGTACATAAAATATAATTATTTGTATTCCTCTTTCAAATGATCTAACCGCTAATTACAAGTTAAATGTACTACAAGAATATTCATGGACATATTGTAATAATGTTCTCTACGATGTGGGCTCTACAATCCTTAATTTACTTCGTGCAAAAGTGAATCATATGCAACACGAATCAGTCGACATTTACAGCCATAATCACAAAAGCCAAACTGTGTATTCCGTTAGAAACCATTGCTGTGAAAAAGGCTCTTAAAAGACATGAACGTTAATTTATCACGTTTTCTTTCTATATCGAAGTATTCTCCTTATATGTGCGCTACAGCCCTTTTATGTCCAAAGATTTAAATCACTCGTGTTAATAAATGGACTGGTTTTCTTTTGCACGCAAAGGCAGAAATTCGAACTACGCTCACTCTCCATTCAACTCACTGGTTCAAACACGTCAGCTGTTATCACCGGTGTCGCGTTTGCTAAGCCCCAGCAATAAAGTCATGTATAAGATATAATCTACCTGTTTTAGGGATATTACCGCCGCCATGCGTTTGATGTCTAAAGATTGCCGCGGGGTTAGTGTTGAATTCTTACGCAAGGTTACCATAAGCAGCCAAAGACCGGAAACTTTAGTCAACGATGGAGACTAATCTCACTGCTTAACAAACGCTTGCCATTATCACACCTATGTGTTAAATGTTAGTTCAAGGATCAAAAGGAAGTCCACTGGATGAACGGATGTGTTCTTATGCACACGTTGACATACAGCAAGAAGGACATTCTCCCCTAAGTTAATTGGGTCGCTTCACAACGATATCCAATCGAGATTGAGATAGAAGGTGTGATTACAATTCACACCCGAATGATACTTTTCGAACTCGCAAGAGAAAATTTAGTATTCGCCTGGAAGGATTGCAGATCAATAGGGTTTTCTCCAGAATGAAGGAATTTAATAGTCGTTATTTGATGATAGGCTGTGTGTAGTGTGAGATGAGATGGCTAAGGGAACAGATTCTACCCTCTTTGTACCGCCCTTGTGGTTTCACAGGAAGCTTCTTAGGGGACATAGAACTTCCGGTTCCATTGGGTCCCAAGTCCTCAAGTGTTGGAGAAGAAATTGAATCTGTAGCCGAGAAAGTCGAAGTCTACAAGAGCAGTCGTGGGAGAGGAGGATAAGGAGAAGGTGTCTGGAGATAAAGTGGAAGAGGAGAACAAGGTGTCTAGAGAAAGTCGATCAGGAGGAGGAGAATCAATCTGGAGAAAGGTTGGAGAGGAAGAGAAGAAGGAATTCGGAGAAATAAGAGAGAGAAGGAATACAACAGATGCGTAGAAATACAAGTACAGGAAGAAATCAATCTTACACTGCTACTAAAGTGATGCAATAGACTTATTAAAGGGTCAAGCGGAAGGAGTGTAATTGGCAATTTGAGCACTTATATTATTGAATTGTCATTAAATTGTTATTCATTGTACTTCAACCTTTTCTTGGATATTTAACCATCTAACCATCGGCATTGCTGACTGGGGGCTCGGATCTTTACATCTGTCTTTCACTAAATTTAACTTGGAACAAACCTTAGCCTCTGTGGGACTTCTGTAACAATTTAATTACAATATTGGGAGCACCCCACCCCAACCATATAAACTTCGTCACAACATTCTCTTTTCAAATCACATTTATTAGCCAAATTAACAAACGCTAGCTATTTAAACACTCTGTTTATATTATCTAAAGTACAACTTAAAATAAACACAAAGGTTAAGCACACAGTTAAATATGCACACCAATAGGTTTGAACTATGCTAAATTGTTGTGCAGTGCATAGAATCATCTAATTTACCTAATGTACATAAACAGTATTTATTTCTACATTTCAATCAAAATCTTGTCTAAACGGAAGTAGACTGCAGCTTCATCGATTGCATCCTACTTCCAACAATCACACATGAGTTAGGACTGCAAGAAAATATGGGGACAGTTATCATGATCGCAAAGAATATATAGGGTATGAACATTATTGAACATATTCACATGATATCCAGGAAACCGAAAGTAGGTTCATGCTAAGTGTTTAACGTTTTTAGTCTTTGGCTTTATGTCAGAAAGTAACTTATACCATTTACCGTTTCCACATATTACAGGTAGACTGAATTCAGAACATAAAACAAACCTATCATTTTGGGTTTTCAACGATAAGAGTCTAAAATCCTAGCTAAAAAGGCTACTCCTTCACTACTAAGCTCCAGGGAGTCAGTA
>JAECUM010010966.1:0-71636 GCA_016617855.1 Megalonaias nervosa | reverse complement strand
ATATATATATATATATGGTCATAATTTGACGATTCTAAACTACCTAGGTATACCCGATAGTATACATCTTATCAAAATGGTTTCAATCCATGAAGTCCTTCAAAACATTATCAAATCCCCACAATATGGTGACGGCATTAAAAGAAAGTGACTGTCATTAATATACACATTCTTGCATATCAATCAGTGGCGTCACTAGGGGGGCGCGGATGGTGCGGACCGCACCGGGTGACACCATCAGAGGAAGTGACACCAAAATGATTGTCTATAAAAGTTTTGAATTTTTGTGCAGGAAGGAGGTCCATAGGGGTGACACCACGAGTTACCGCACTGGGTGACACCAACCCTAGTGACGCCACTGATATGAAGTAATGTTTTTTTAAAACTTTTCTTGAATTTTTTTTAATGTGCGAGAATCAGGACCCACCCCCACCCCCGATTCTGAGTCGATTCAAGATTTGATTCGCTGTTACATTCTGCTGGGGTCAATGTGTTCAAGGTATAATCAGTCATACATGTAGTCCTTCTTGATCTTCTCAAAGCACTTGGACATGACCCCTTCTTAAGAATAAAATATTCCAAACAGGACTTCATTTGCCTCAACTGCACACACACGCACACACAAAACTATGATATTCTACTTACCACCCGAGAGGTCGGCCAGAAGTCTAGATATTAAATTACTCCAGAAAAATACCAGCAAACTGTACTTCTGTCATAAAAAGCAAAATAGAACATATTCGATAATGTATTTTAAAGGTAATTATTGATCTTACAGTCATCTGCTAGTAGTAATTGTTTTAAGATGAACTAGCTAGTACGCTTATATTTCTCTCTTTCTCTCTCACATACATACAGCGATGCAAACTCTATATGATCAACGGTTTTCTTTCATCCATTCACTCTAACCACACCACTTAAAAGTAACGTGTTGCAGTCTGGTTTTATTTCCTGTGTTAATTTTGTATTTCGATGAATGTTGTTTATGTAGTTGTATTTTGAGAAAATGATATTTTTCGTCATCCGTATGTCTAATTTATAACTTAAATGGTCAATAAATGAAACTGTCAGTACCAGCTTGAAGAATATGAAGGTGTTCATAGAAAATAACTAACGCCTCTAACTCTCCCTTTTGCTATTCACGAATCCCGCACCTAAACACGACACTGACAGGTCGACAAGGGCTAATGTGATATGTCCTTTTCAACAATCGTACCCGGACTTAAGAACATTTTATAGAAAAGAACAACAAACAAACAACGCGAGGTTAGCGCGGACTTTTATCTACTCGATTACCGTTTTGCAACAGATATGACTGACACTTACCATTTTCATTGCTCCTTGTATAAATGGCTGTGAAGGAGATCTTACAATAAAGTCTAAAACTAGCAATGATGCAAATAGAACGGTATGAATCTAAAACGAATACAGTATTTTTATAAGATGATGCACGGTAAAAAAATAATATAATCCCTGGCCGCTGAGTAAAATCGAAGCAGATCTTCGATTGTCAATTTGTACTTCAAAATTATGCCACTGAATACTTGCTAATGTTTAGAAGCAGTATTAACAATTCAAAGCGTATATCCTGCAAATTTGAGTTCCAATTTCCTTTGAATACAACGGATGTTTGTATGCAGCTGGTGAAGATTTTTAAATACATCCTTAGTCCATGCTACTGGGCGAAATTCTCGTGCCCAAGTAAGTGCACGTGAATTTCGGAGTCGTAAGACAGTATGAAGTACAGCTGCTCGGGCCTAAGTTCGTAAATCCGCAAATCATTTAAACTTAACGCACAGGAGGCGAACAAAAACGTTATAAAGAAACGGACTGTACTGGTCCATTCCATTTCGGAATGTAAACAGGTATAAGGCATTTTCGGTTGTACATAACAATAACCCTTAGCAAAGCATGTGCAAATCATGAAGGACCTTGGACCTAAGTTGGGACAAGTGATGAAATCTGTTTATTTTAGGATAATGCCTTGTCAACAAATCCAATTTTAAGGCAAACAATGAGACATACAAACACTAAAGTTTCTTTAAAACCTACCAGATGTGTTAAATGATTTTTGGGAGCACAACGACTGAAAAATAATTTGAAAACTTAAACCGTATAATGACTACGACGAATCTGTGGAAATCTGGAGAAATTCCCAATTGTTTATCACCTTATCAACACTGAAATATGTACGGTAAACAAAGAAATCCTATACAAAAAGAGAATTATTATAATTCATTTTCATTACTTTGCAATGTATCTGGTGTTACGTGTCTAGGCTCGTACAAAAGTAACAAAGAAAAGAGTGAAGCCAACAAGCTTTGTAACATTTAATAAAATAATTTATTTCCCTAGGAAAACAAGGTAAAAATATGAAAAAGGACTTATGGCTTATGAAACTAATCCAAAAGTAATCCTAGAATTAATAAATATAAGTCCTATCACTAAAAGGTTCTAAATGAATCAAAGTTCGAATCCCGATGAAGTTCCAAGATGGAAGGCGATTACGTCTTCTATAACCTGTTTTGTGTTGTCCTGTCAACAGTTCCTTGTTGAATCACCAAGAATAATATTCCTGCTTTAGAATTCCGAATAATTTTCAGTAAATGTCTTTATCCAAGAATTCTGATGAGCACAAGTATTTTCCAGGGTAAATAAATTAGTTTAAATAAAAAATTCAATTCAAACTGGCAACAACAGAAATAGCGTTGAGCCCGAAGGTATGAATTACGACTGACTAAAAATCACTATGAAACGTCAATTTTTACCCTAACTAAAATACAAAAACGGATCACTGATAGGTCACGTAATCACTTCCTTTCAAGCGACGTAGTAACATTATATGCCAGCTGTCACGTCCGCCATGGACGAATTCGATTGTACTGAACGAATCTTACTATAAGATTCAATAATAAAAAAAAAAAATTAAAAAGTTGTTTACTACAGAGCTGAAACTGGCTCCGAATCTAGGTCAGCATAAGATACAAAGTTTCAAACTACTGACTTTTTATCAGGTCAAAACGAACTGAACTGAATTTTCCGGAAAAATGTAAAATCCAGTGAATAAAGTTATCATTACAATAACATGTAATGAAATAAAATAAAATAAAAGAGAATTTAAAACTAACACACAAGTAATTAAATTACATATACGTAACACTTCCCCATAAAGAAAAAGAAAGATTTATATAAGAAAGCTTTCTTTTTACGAAATGTTAATTATACACTAGGTAAAAAAATTACATAAGAAGACCTCTTATGAATTATACAAAGTGTACATGAAATAATATTTCTATACACGGGAAAGTGCATCTGCTATTAAATTATCTTTTCTCTTGATGTGCCTGATGTCAATATTATATTACTGTAACAACAAACTTCACCTTAATAATCTTTGATTTTTGTTTTTCATCTTGTCGATGAAAGTAAGGGGGTTGTGATCACTAAACACAACAATTGGAGAAGGAGCTGAACTAATGTAAAACTTCAAAATGCTGTAATGCCATTATCAAAGCCAAACATTCCTTCTCGATTGTTGAGTAATTTTTTTGGTGCTTATTTAATTTCTTAGAAAAAGAGCACACTGGATGATCAACACCATTTCTATCTTTTTGAATCAATACTGCTTCAACCCTAACATCACTTGCATCAACAGATAGTTTAAATGATTGCAAATTCGTGCTTTAAGAACTGGTGCACTTTTAAGTATGGCCTTTAACTTGTCAAAATTATCCTGACATTTTTCGGTCCAAAAGAAACTTTTTTTTTTTTTTTTTTATTTTTTTTTTTCTCAAAAAATTTGTCAGCGGTTCAGCAATAGTAGAAAAATTGGAACAAAATTTCCGATAGTATCCAACTATACCTAAAAATCGCATCAGTTGCTTTTTACTGACAGGCACAGGGACTTCAGAGATTGCCTTGACCTTAGCATCTACAGGTTTAACTTGTCCATGTTCCACAATATGTCATAGAAATGTTACACAAGCATGGCAGAACTTACTTTTGGATAAATTGATTGTCAAACTTACATCAGTGAGCCTGCCAAAGAATTTCCGAATTGTTGCTAGATGTTCTTTCCAGGTGTCGTTGTAAATGATGACATCATCGATGTAAGCATCACAATTATCTAGACCAGAGGTAATCATATTCATCAAACGTTGAAAGGTACATGGCGAACCCTTCATCCCGAACGGCATTACTTTATATTCATAAAGTCCATCTGGAGTCACGAATGCCGAAATTTCCTCTGCCCTTTCCGTTAGTGGAATTTGCCAAAATCCTTTCAGAAGGTCAAGTTTGGTGACATACTTGGCATTTCCAATTTTATCAGTGCAGTCATCGATTCTTGGTAATGGAAATGAATCTCTTTTAGTCACACTGTTCACCTTCCTATAGTCAGTGCACATACGGAAAGTTTTATCTGGTTTCGGAACAAGTATACATGGTGAACTCCAGTCACTTTTACTGGGCTCTATGAAATCATTCTCCAACAAATACTGAATTTCTGTTTTCAAGTATTCCTGTTTGAGAGGGTTCATCCTGTACGGATGTTGTTTCACAGGTTTGGAATTTACAATTTCAACGTCATGAAAAGTTTTCTTTGTCCCCGTAGGAACATCTGGAAATAAGTGCTCATATTCAAATAATAACTGGTTAAGTTCATTCCTTTCTAGTTGCTGCAAATGTAAACGTTTCTGGTCCAAATTATTCATAATTTCAGAATTCCGAAGATTTGTTGCTCCAAAATCAATAGAGTCCGATTTAATTCCTTCATTTACATCCTCAGTGAGTGGGACAGGTACAACTAAATTAATTGCATGATTTACCTGGCTATCTCTCTCAACATACTCCTTTAACATGTTTGTGTGGCAAAGTTGTTTTTGTTTTCGCCTCCCAGGAGTATTTATGATGTAATTTAAATCATTTACTTTCTTTTCAACCGTGTACGGACCATAATACTTGGCCTGAAGAGGATTTTGTGGAATGGGCAAGAGAACCAGAACTCTATCACCAGGCTGAAAACTCAGTTCCTCTAAGTTTTTATCATACCTTAATTTTATTTTGACTGAGCAGAGTGCACATTCGCTCTTGCGACCTCACATACCTTTGACAACTTATACTTAAAATCAGAAACATAATCAAGAAGATTAAGTTCAGTATCTTCATTAGAAAGAAGTTTCTCTTTCAACAACTTCAATGGTCCACGCACAGTGTGTCCGAAAACTAGTTTAAAGGGACTGGATCCTAAAGATTCTTGAACTGACTCCCTAACAGCAAACAACAGTAAATGAATGCCTTCATCCCAGTCTTTACCCGTATCAAAGCAATATGATTGAATCATATTCTTCAAAGTCTGATGAAATCTTTTGTTACGTGTAGGCTTGTACAATAATAACAAGAGAAAAGAGCGAAGACAACAAGGTTTGTATATTTTAATAAAAATAATGTATTTCCCTAGAAAACAATGTAAAAATTGGTAAATAGGACATACGGTTTGTGAATATAATCCAAAATTTAATCCTAAGAATGAAAAATACAAGTCCTATCACTAAATAGTTCTACTGGAATCCAAGTTCGAATCTTGACGACGTTCCAATATGGAAGGCTATGACGTCAGATGTGGTCCTTGTACAAAAATCAACAATTCCTCAATTGAATCACAGTTTATGTTTCCGAATAGTTCCAGAATAAATTTCCACTGAATTTCTTTCTCCCAGAATTTATAAAACAGTACACTCGTTTGGTTTTCTAGAGAATAAATTATTAAATTCCAAACACAAATGAATTTTAAAAACAATCTGGTTTCAACAATAAAATAACCTATCTGGCCTTCTAGGTATCAGGAATACAACTGACTGACGAGCGCTCAGAAAGGGTTATATATTCACCCTAATTATCATCCCGTTCTCGCGAGATAGATTACGTGGTCTCATAACACTTGAAATACGCAAAAAGAAAAATGCCAATCGTCACGTAGGAAGAAACCCTATCTACTATCACTCTGAAATAAATTTAAAAATAAAACATTGTTTATTCAGATTAACACGTAGGCCGAAAAGGACCTTGAAAAAACCCAATCGTATTAGCGTAGCGCTTACACTACCCCGGACCAAGGTAAACTAAAAATATTACTAATGTAATACTTTTTACGTCCTAGATAAACAGAATTACTGAAAAAGAATTTCTAATCCCTGCAATAATCATTACAATAAAATGTAATGAAACAAAACTAAAATGAAAAAGAATTTTAGAACTAACACACAAGCAATTTAATTACATATACGTAACACTTTCTAAAGCCCATTGGCTCTCAGGGTCATAGGCAGAAGATTTGAATTGTTGAATGCCTAATTCATACATAACATGCTGGAAAATTCCAGACATAAAATTTGACCCTTGATCAGATTGGACAGATTTGGGAAGGCCAAATTTAGTGAAAAACTTTATCAAAGATTTCACTATAGTTTCAGTTTTAATATTCCTCAAAGGAATTGCCTCTGGGAATCTTGTTGACGCACACATAGTGGTCAACAAATATTGGTTGCCTGACTTGGCCTAAGGTAAGGGACCAACACAGTCTACCATTATTCTGCTAAATGGTTCGTCAAATGCAGGAATAGGTTGCAGATGAGCCTTAGGTATCTTCTGATTGGGTTTTCCTACCATTTGACAAGTATGACAAGATCTGCAGTATTTACAAACATCACTTTTAATTTTTGGACAATAAAAGTGAGTCAAGATCTTGTGATAAATTTTATTAATCCCTAAATGACCAGCCAAAGGTGTTTCATGGGCCAAACTAGGTATTTCCTGTCTGTAAGATTTTGGAACTACAATCTGATAGTTCACTGTCTATTCGTCACCAGCAGGTACCTCGGGAGGTCTCTCCATTTTCTCATAAGAATTCCATTTTTAATGAAATAAGAGATAGGTACTTCATTGGCTTCAGTTTCACTGATGGTCCTCTGAAACAAACAGGAGATCTCAGGATCTTTTTTTCTGTTCGACGCCAAGTGATTGTCGTTTATCACCCTGATTAGAATAAAGAGAATGAGTAGTTAAAAGAGGATCACTGTGATCAATACCTTTTGATTGATCCAAATTAGGAATGACAATGACCTTATCAAAAGCCTGACCAATACATGTGTCAGCTAAAGGGAGACTTTCCTTATCAATATCATTCTTAAGAGCTTTCTTTGCCATAGCTCTATTAACTGTACAAGCTGGGTATAAATCAAGGAATTCTTTTTTAATAGGATCAACTTTCTGATCCAAAGAGGTATTGTCAGTTACAAGTGGATTAACCACAACCTTTTCTCCAGCTAGGTCGTTGCCTAGTAACAAATGAATGCCCTCAACGGATAAAGAAGACACTTTTCCGACTGTCACAGGTCCTGAAACTAAGTCTGATGACAAATTAGCACAATGGAGAGGAACATTAACAAAGCTGCACTCTACTCCCTGAATAAGAACCATCTCATTAGAAGAAGACTTCTCAGAAAAAGGCAAAGTACCTGATAATAAAAGACTCCGAGAAGCTCCCGTGTCCCTTAAAAATTTAATAGGGATAGGATTGGCCAAATCACCGAAGAGTGATATAGAACCCTTCGACATGAATGGTTCATAATTCTCCACAATAAAATCAGACTGGGGTTTATTAGACCCAACAAATGTATTGCTTTCAATACATGACCGTGACCTTGACCTCTTAGAAATAAGAGCATTTGGGATAGGTCTGTCTTGATTCTGATGCTTATATTTCAATTTGAAGCAATCAGAAATAACGTGTCCTTTCCTCTTGCAATAGGTACACGTAGGCAGAGACAAGGATTTTGAATCAATCTTATCAGAAGCTTGATTTTTAAAAGTTGTGCCAGATTGAGTTTTAGGAGGGTTCGTATTAGGCTGAAATACCCTTTTACCAGTAGAATGCTGAGTGAAAGACTTGCTTACAACAGGAACTTTATGAGATAAGAAATACTCATTAGCAGCACGAGCAGCATTTTCCAACGTTTCGACCTTATGCTCATCAAGATAAGTCTTAATGTCACTATGGACACAGTTCTTGAACTCTTCAAGTAATAGAAGTTGTTTGATACTTTCATAATCTTGTTCAACTTTTCTTGGCTAAGCGCCATCTAACAAATTGTGGTGCTTTTTCCCATGCAAATTCGACATAGATCTGGTCAGTTGATTTTTTAGAATTCCTGAATTTTTTGCCAATAAGCCTCAGGGATTAACTCATTACCCTTCCAGATTCAGTCTTTCACCACATCATAGTCAGCACTCTGCTCTAGTGACAGTGAAAAATAAATATCACTAGCTTTACCAGAAAGTACACATTGTAATGATAGAGTCCAATGCTGCCTTGGCCATTTCAAATTTTCCGCAATTTTTTTCAAAAAAAGGAAAATATCTGTGTACTTCTTTTTCCAGAAAGGGGGCACTAACTTGATATTTCTGAAAACATCAGAAGCAGGAGAGTGTTTTTCCTTTGCCAGCTCTAATTCATTCAACCGAATTTGAAATTCCCTTTCTTCCGTTTCTCTTTTCATTGCATTTGCCTATCTTGTATTTCTTTGTCCAATTGCATTTGCATTAAACTATCTTGTTTTTCTTTCTCAGACTGCATTTCTCTAACTTCCCTTTCTCTTTCCAGTTGTATCTTTTCTATCTGAAACTGAACCTGTCTTATCTCTAATTCCAGCTGCATTTGTGTCTCCTCTTTCTGAAGCTGCATTTGCATTTGCATTTGTTTTTCCTCTTTTTCTTTCTGAAGTTCAAGCTTCCTTAACTCTAATTCCATCTTGTATTTTAATTTTAATTCCTTTACTTTTATGTCAGAGTCTGATGCAGACTTACTGATTGAAACCAAAACATTCTTTTCTACCAAATACTGGATCAAAATGCTTTTTATTTCTTGCTTCGTTAAAGAAGTTTTTGCCTCAGAAAGATCATATTTTCTGGCAAGTTCAAGCAATTCATCTTTTTCAAACAATCCAACTGCTCCTGAGTAGGATTTGAAAGAAAGATCTCCACTTTTGATGAGATTGTGAAAAAGCCCGTTGATTTCACTAAAGATTTCAAACAAAATGTGAAATAATACTTGGGATTTAAAATATTTTAAAAAGTAGGGGAATTTTAATTTCAAAAACAGTTTTTTTTAATATTTTAGCCAAAATTCATATATCCCGGACGAGCCCCAAATTTCCTTTGTTACGTGTCTAGGCTTGTACAAAAGTAACAAAGAAAATAGTGAAGCCAACATTTAACAAAATAATTTATTTCCCTGGGAAAACAAGGTAAAAATATAAAAAAAGGACTTACGGCTTATGAAACTAATCCAAAAGTAATCCTAGAATTAATAAATATAAGTCCTATCACTAAAAGATTCTAAATGAATCAAAGTTCGAATCCCGATGAAGTTCCAAGATAGAAGGCGATTACGTCTTCTATAACCTGTTTTGTGTTGTCCTGTCAACAGTTCCTTGTTGAATCACCAAGAATAATATTCCTGCTTTAGAATTCCGAATAATTTTCAGTAAATGTCTTTATCCAAGAATTCTGATGAGCACAAGTATTTTCCAGGGTAAATAAATTAGTTTAAATAAAAAATTCAATTCAAACTGGCAACAACAGAAATAGCGTTGAGCCCGAAGGTATGAATTACGACTGACTAAAAATCACTATGAAACGTCAATTTTTACCCTAACTAAAATACAAAAACGGATCACTGATAGGTCACGTAATCACTTCCTTTCAAGCGACGTAGTAACATTATATGCCAGCTGTCACGTCCGCCATGGACGAATTCGATTGTACTGAACGAATCTTACTATAAGATTCAATAATAAAAAAAAAAAATTAAAAAGTTGTTTACTACAGAGCTGAAACTGGCTCCGAATCTAGGTCAGCATAAGATACAAAGTTTCAAACTACTGACTTTTTATCAGGTCAAAACGAACTGAACTGAATTTTCCGGAAAAATGTAAAATCCAGTGAATAAAGTTATCATTACAATAACATGTAATGAAATAAAATAAAATAAAAGAGAATTTAAAACTAACACACAAGTAATTAAATTATATATACGTAACAATGGGGTAACAAGAAATATTACAATGATGAAAGTTATATGCAAAACTATATGCCTCAGTCAGAATTTACACAACCTTCCTGTGTGAATGAAAATACTTAGTGCAAATGCAAAAAGACGTGTTTAGTGATAATAAGTTTGGCCTTTGCAGCTATTAATGGAAATTTATAAAACAGTTTCTGCTCGCTGCTCATTATTGTCTCAATCAGGAGAAGGACTAGATGTATCAGACGATAAATGCTTTTTATTAGTACAGTATCTTGATATTGCTACTGGTATCACGAAGTGTTTGACAGCGGAAGGAAATCGAATCTCGTGAAACTCGATAGATACTATTTCCTTCCGCTATCAAACTCGACACAATACAAACACCGGGATTAAGTTACTGTACTTTTCATAAACCGGTAAGTAGCATGGGTAAATGCACGGAATTACCTGCATCATGCAAGAGCGCTGATTTTTTTTTTTTTAAAGTTCAAAATTACATTTTTAATCTTGCTATTTCTTTTCAACTCGTGTATTTAGCGTCTTATTTTCTTTTAATATTTATATAGTAAGCGAAAATATTAAAATCCCTGGTAAGAATTGTGATAAATTACCATTAAATAGTAAACATCGTGATCTCTGTGCCATTTCAACTTAGTCGTATATCCATTTCTTAAAAATGCAGATAGAGCTTTTAAAAATCTGACAAAAATATGAGGTATGTTTTGTTTTCTTTTTGTTTTGTATTTATGGGGGGGGGGTATTTTGTTGTTTTCTAAATTGTTTTCTTTTTGTTGTTGTTTATGTTTTTGTTTTTTGTGTGCAAAGTTTGTGTTCATCATGAACCGGTTCCTATCGTTTAACATGAATATTTACCAACTGTAAAAATCATGGACCTTGAGTATATATTGGCTATACCCAGAAAATGTTCCAAACACGTGGCTACATGTTTGTCAAAGAAAAGTTTTACCTTTCCTTCCTTGAGGCTTTATATCTGCTAATAATTGTGTGGCCCCATGCTGTCACTCTAGCCTTACAAAAGTAATTACATGCGATGTAATTTGGCAACTACTTTGACACTTTGAACCTGCAGCAAACAAAAATTTCACTTGAATTCCATATAGTGTCTTACTCAAAAGATAATAAGCGAAATGACAAAGCTCCTTAAAGGTAGATCAGTCATCAAAAGTGTTTCCATATTTTTTATATTTGTTTCTAAATTAACTTTATTTCATTTAGTTATATTGCTTATTCTAAAGCTAAATTGCTCAACTTTGGAAACTTCTCTTTATAATACGTTACGTTGGTTTTGCCGGTGATATGGTCAAAATGGCAAATTCTTTACATGTTCCAAAGTCATAAAAATGATTTCATCGCATATACTTTCATATACAAATACTATAGGCTTATTAACTACTTTGTGAACCTACCAGATGGCTATGCCAAACATCAATCACCCCAACCCCGCCTCTATAAAATGTATGAGGTGGAGGTAATTGGGAAAGTATGTGCAAACATCCTTTCAATCCCAAAACAAATAAACGAACTTATGGTCCCACATAAACAAAGCAATCACATCACTATATCAATATTTCCAAGTCCATATAATAAGCCATATCATCATCATCATCATCATCATCATCAATGTTGGTGTTAGGAATATTAATGATAGCAGGCTTGTAGACAAATATTTCATCCACTCTAATTTTCGTTGTTACATCTCATGACGAAGCATCTATATGTCCCTATCAACTTGGCCCATTTCTAATATTACATAATTTTGTCATCGAACATCATGCAAAATATATTATCTGACGACCTATCCCAAACTGGTACCAGTAAACCAGGATTCACGTCATTTAACTCAGATCTCGATTCTTCAACACCAAACATTTTGTTGATATCGACTTGATCAGTTGGAACAGAAAACTTTATTGTAGCCTGCAGTGGATCACAGTTTTCTCTGTTACTATTGTTGCACGCAAGGAGTCTCTCTACCAAGCGAATCAAACACCTGCATGAGTCTGGATTGAGGTCCATTGTTTTCACATATTTCCATGGACATCAAAACAACAGGCGTTGTCAAATAAAACATTCCATAACGCGCCAAAACTACAAACAATTGTTCCCTAATCAACCAATGACCACAAATAACGAAACTATAACTTCACATTTGTATTGCTTCTCTTTGTTTCACATTAGAATCATTCACTAGCCTTTCGTAGCCAAACATTAGTAATTCAAACCATGAAATGAAACAGACGATCTAAACACCCAATGCCGAGAATTATTCTTATCCTGGGTCATGATTCCATTTTCGGGGCAATCCAAACATGTGTTTGAACTATATTTTTAACTTACTTACTAAATGTGCACTTCCATCACACTGCTTTCACAACCACAGTAAAAAGGTATCTCAAAATAAAGAATGACTCCTTCCCAATTATTCCATGGTAAAAATGAGTCCCTGTCATGATTATTTTACACTGAAAGAAACAGCCAAACATACCCTCAAAATTAAGATAGGAACTACTTGGCTCGTACCAACCGGAAGCAGTGTATCCTGCTCTGACATTATCTCAAGCTACTAAACACGTTTATCAAATAAATATCCAGAGCATTCGCTATGTTAAGAAATTAGATAGAGTCATTTTGCAACACTAATCCATACTGTCATAAAGTCTCGTGAATACTGTGCATTATGACATGACGTCTGTTCCCAGAAATTAGTCAATTTATATATCTCCCCAACACACACCGACTTCCCATAATCAACAAGAAATCACTAAAATCTAACAAAGCCATAAACGGAGACCTAAATACAAATGGCACATAGCCTAGGTTTATTGCACTCTCTTGCATAAAGATCTACTCACAACAATATGAACTTTCCATTAAATTATTTGAAACTGTTTCTCCGAATGCTTCATTTTTTCTTATCTGTACTACATACTGCTGAGATTTTTGTTTTGTGTTTGTGTTTGTTTTTGTTTCTTTTGTGGTTTTTTTTTTTAAACTGTATTACATAAGCATTCCTATATTTTGTGTTTAACTTTTGATGCACGACTGTAGATTTTAATTTTAGATTTAGCTATAAATAAGCTGTTAACAAGTTTAAATTCAACCTATATGATAAACCTGTTTACAGGTGGGGGTAATTTCCATTGGATGATTAAGTTCAGTGGGTTGTGTTGCAACATATGTCACGTAGGAGGCATTGCGACACAGAGTCGTAGTAGAGTAGTGGGAATGTATATTACTAGGAGGCAGAGAAACAATTAATTTATTCCTAATATCCATTTCCATGTATTTTTATTGTTTTAATATCAGTCTGCAGATGTATTTGATGTTTTGTTTAAATTTAGTTTAAGAGGAATCATAAATTTAACTATCATTTATTGGAATTACATAGCGCCCATATGACTGTCTGGACTAAAGCAACATTTTGGGATTATTGTGAATTCGACCAAAGACATTCTTGACTATGCCAGTAATGTAGTGGGGCGGTATAGCGACAATGGGAATTAGCATTAAGGACCCCCCCCCCCCGCCCTTGGCTATTATAGCGACAGGATTTATAGCGACAAAAAGTCAGCCTGGGCTATTATAGCGACATTGGGAATTTTGTATAGCGACTAGCACACCCTGGGTCTGTATCGCGACAAGAGGAATGGAACAGGTAGGGTGACGTCACGGTACTGGACATTGGCAACAATATAGCAATGTAGTACCGTGACGTCATGCCACCTGTGTCATTTCTATATAAAAACACGAATCAGTCGCGTTCGTGTCAGTGAATAGCTGAGTAGGTTTTTAATTTTTCTTTTTAGGCAAGAAAGAATAAATCTTTTCGAGGCAATGGAGTAGCCCTGAAAAGGGCCTTTGTTTGTTATGTTAACACCATTCTGTTAACACAGAGGGCATCGCGTAAGTCTTCTTCTCTTCCTCAAACTTCGTCTAACCTCTGGTCCATAAATCAGAACTCTCTTCAGACAGCCTTGTCTTTCCAAACGCTTGTCTCGGTGATCCTAACGATTCTCCATGATGATCTCACATACATGGGTAAGTCCGTACGGAAAAACAACGACGATACGAAAGTAGACGATTCAACGTTGGTCCACATCTTTGTGACGAGAACAGGTGAAGGGAATGAAGTGAACCGAGTTTATTTATAGTGGAAGACCGGATCGAAACGGACTGAAATTGTTCACCAATCCCAACATGCGTTACAAAATTCAGTCACTTCGCGGAGTCTGTCTTCCAATCCGAAGAGAGGTACCTGTGACGTCACATTCCCTATATAGGTGCGCTAGCGTCTGTGCGCAGTGAATCGATGCGACATTGTTTTGTAAAACATGACGGAAACTAAGAAGACAATGAATTGGGGTGCACCGGCTGTGGAGACGAGAAGCGATGGCATAGCAGTGGCTACCAAAGTTAACTCAGTGCTACTTCCAGAAGAGGTTGATTTCAATTGGGATTTAGTAGATTTTTTTTTCTTCTTCACAAGAATTTGTGCCGGTACCAGTACCTTCGCCACCTTCTCCTTCTCTACCACACGTCGAGGATTTTAAACCAAGACAGAAAGAAGAATTGGAGAAATTTTTACAACAGCAGAAAGAAGCAGAACAAGCATTTCTCCTTGAACAGCAACAGCGAGAAGAAGAAGAGGCAAGAAGGAAACGACATGAAGAAGAAGCAGTAGAGAAGAAACAAAGGCTAGGAGAGAAGGAAAACAGTGAACCTCAAACGGTAACGGTACTCTTGGACATTTTGGCTGAGTTAACAAGCCTAAAACAAATGTATCAGACTTCTTTATTACGACCCAAGAGAAAAAGGCCTTCCCGAGCCAAACAGTCCAACCCTGTTACTACACGAGAGATACCACCCCTAGTGATTTCTACCCAATCATTGACAGGAGCAAGTCTACAAGAAGGCCTTGGCCGTGGCAAAGGCTTAAGGCAGTTAAAGCGGATTGCTTCTCCTAAGTAGTTTGTTTTTTGAAACAAACAAACACCCAATGGTCCTTTTCAGGGCCACTCACTTCTTTCGAAAAGAGATACTAATTCATTCTGCCAAAATCAATTAAAACTCAAAAAAAACCCCTTGTTTAACCCTATGATGTACGTGTTGTGAGTGCGTGAGTGTAGACTCTTATTATTCTAAACAATCAAAACCAAGAGACACTTACGTTTTTTCAGTCTGGTCTATTCTGGTACAAATATTTACAATTCAATATCACAACATAACATAACACTTTTTAAAAAAGTTCATAGACTTCTTCTGTCTTTTTTCTTCTTTCACTCTCTCTGTTTTTCGAATTTCTTCACTTTTACACTTTTTTCCTCTTCTTCTTCTTCTTCCTGACTTTTTTCTCGTCTTCTTTTCTTTTGTGTCTTCTCTTTCTGAACGTTTCTGGGTTCTTCCTTTGCCGAGGGCACCTCTTTTTCTTCTTCCTCCTCCTCCTGCTCCAGTACTTTCTTAGGACACTCTGAAGACCAATGTCCTTTCTCTTTATAATGATAACAAGTATCTTGACTGTTGTCTCTTCTGACACTGGTCTTGCCTTTTTGACAATCTGGACATTCTGTAGCCCAATGCCCTTTCTTCTGACAGATATAGCAAGTATCTTGACTTTATATCTCGAAAGGAGTGAGAGTAGTCCGTCGGCTTGTCTGAAGAAAACTTTCGTATGACACCTCGCAAAGCTCTAATCAGAAGTTCGATCTGTGTGGGTTCTTCCATCGTGCTGGTCGGCTTGAGAGTGAAATGAATACTGAAAGGGAAGTCATCAGCCCTTTATATATGCACTAAGCCTGACATAAGTCCATGGCGTTTCAAATGTAGTCATTTGACTTTTTGCTGTCAAGATCAAACGATCGCATCATTTCGTAAAGAGAAGAAAGTAAGAGGAAGAAACGTGATTTATCGCCTCGCACAGTAGCTGAAGTCTTGGCTCAAATTCATGCAAGCGATTTTGAAGATGAGATGAGTGAACCAGAATCTAGACCCAGAGAGTCAACACTCAGTCAAAGTCCATCACCACCAGTAAACCCTCAAAAGTACTACCACAATCGAGAGACCGACAAACGTTCCTCCAGAAAATTTAGAACTACGGCCTACACGTACGCGGTGAAGTTTAAAGATTTCAAGTCCGACGTACCGTTGGAAAAAGCAGAAGAGTTCATCACCGATGTGTGGGATTCTTTGTTAACCACACTGAAACGGCAATGTCAAGCCAAAGAAGACGATCGCTTGAGACTTTCCATTCATCACGACAGTTTGAAGTCCCCCGTTTGGATCGAGTTTAGCAGTCCAGCAGAATTGACACCTTCCAAAGTCATGGACAAGATTCAACAAGTGCAACAATCCAACGACAAGTTTCACATCACCGACGGAAAAGCGACACTGTTCATGACCCACGTGTCTCTTCCCCAAGGGACAGGAGAACATGGCAAAAAGGTGTTCTTGGTAGACAGTCTTCGCAGCATCAAACGCAGCCTCGTTCAAATTAACAACCCTCAAGACCACATGTGTTTAGCCCGTGCCATCGTGGTGGGACGAACTTATGCCGACAAGAACGACACGGCAGAATGGAAAAGAGCCTGGAAAACTATTCAACGATCGGACCGAGCCAAACAACAAAGAGAAGCAGAACTCCTGTTACAGCAAACACACACCCTGTGGCATTCCTGAAATGCAAAAGTTGCAAGACGTCTTGGCTCCACGCTACACCTTGAAAGTACACCCTCAAGAAGTGCGCGGACCTCTGTTGTTTCGAGGCAAAAATTTCAAAGACGGAAAATACATTCACGTCTATCATCACGATGAACATTTCGATGCCATTACCAGTATCACTGCATTCCTGTCATACAGTTATTATTGTGAGAAATGTGACTATGGCTATAACAATCGAGAGCAACACATGCATTGTGGATCGAAATGTGAGGGATGTTTAGCCTCTAAGCCCTGTCTGGACGAAGGACAAGAACGAGTGCATTGCCCAGCTTGTCAGCGCACGTTTGTCAGTCCAACTTGTTACCAACAACATCTAAAGACGCAAGGTTCACAGCAGAAATGTGTTTGTCAACTCCTGAGATTGTGCCTTACTTGTGGACAAGGCATACGTGCCAATAATACCAAGGCGCACGTCTGTTCAGGAAAGAAACGATGTCACATTTGTCACCAAATCGTGAACTTGGAACACCAATGCTACATTCAAAAATACCAATCCAAATATGAAGAAGAAGATAATGACCAGAAGAAAGGGAATTTCATCTTTTTCGATTTCGAATGCATGCAAGAGACTGGAATTCACATTCCTGATTTCTGCGTGGCTCACCGAGCGTGCGAGAAGTGCATCCAAGAACCTATCTTGACTCATTGCCCTCGCTGTAGCGAGATTCCTGGAGGACGTGAAAAAATCTTTCGGGGATCGAACACGCTAGCCGATATCGCCCAATGGATTTTAAACCCTATTAACGAGACGTATAGCTAAGAAGACATCGAACGTTACAGAGATTGTCATCGCTATGCCACGGTGATGGCTCACAATTTCTCGGGATACGATGGTCAGTTTCTGTTGAGATACTATACGGAAGAAGGTACCGAACGTCCGAAAGTGACTTTGAACGAAGCCAAACTCATTTCTATGCAAGTGGGCCAAGTGCAGTTTAAAGATTCGATGAGTTACTTGGCCATGACTTTGAGTCGCATGCCTAAAACGTTTGGAATGACAGAAATGGGCAAAGGCTATTTTCCGCACTTTTCCAAAACCGAAGCCAATCAACACACCGTTCTACATCATTTGCCCGAGGCTCACTACCACGACCCTGGCAACATGCGTACCGAACAATGAGAAGCTTTCTACGCTTGGTACCAGACTCACGCCTCGGACCCTTTCGACTTTCAGGAAGAAATGTTAAAATATTGTCGTTCCGACGTGGACATTTTACGGCGTTGCTGTGGAAAATTTCGAGAACTGTTCATGGAACACGGAGGGATCGATCCTTTGAAAGAAGCCTGCACCATTGCCAAAGCGTGTTCCTTAGTGTACCGCCAACGATTTATGCCCGAAAACACCCTAGCTGTCATCAGTCCTCAAACAACCAATTTTGTCAAACGTCAATACTCGGTCAAAGCCCTAAGCTGGTTACATTACTTGTGTGACAAGGAAGACAAATGGATCCAACATGCCTGCAACAGAGGAGGCGAAAAGACTATTGGAAGGTATTCTGTAGATGGCTGGGACTTAGAAAACCCCCAGATTGTGTACGAGTTTAACGGGTGCTCATTTCACGGACGTCCTATCTGCTACCCTCAACGTAATACTAAAAATTAGTTTTTACAACGGACCATGGAAGACTTGTACCAGGCCACTTGTCAGCGACGCTTGAAGTTAGAAGAGCAAGGATACCAAGTGGTAGAAATGTGGGAACACGAGTACGATCAGTGATTGAAAACCGATCCCGAGTTTAAGCGCATCGTGGAAAGTTACAAGCTGATAGACCCACTGAACCCAAAGGATAGTTTGTACGGAGGACGGACGAATGCCACCTGTTTGCTGTACCAAGCCGACGAGGAGAAAGGAGAGGAAATCAAATACTTGGACGTGTGTTCTCCGTATCCGTACGTATGCAATTATTGTCACTTTCCCGCAGGGCACCCACAATTGCTGACGGAACACATTGACGTGGACAATATTCGACAATACGAAGAATTGATCAAGTGTAAAGTCTTGCCTCCCACGTACTTGTACCATCCCGTTTTACCTTACCATTGCCAAAGAAAACTGATGTTTCCCTTGTGCCGTACTTGTGTTGAAACGTGCAACCAAGACCGACCTTGTCAGCACACTCAGGAAGAACGCGCCTTGACAGGAACGTGGGTCAGTGTGGAATTGTTTAAAGCTCTGGACTTGGGATGCCAACTGTTAGAAGTGTACGAAATTTACCACTTTCCCAAGACACAAAAATACCACAACGGCGACGAGACTCAAAAAGGCATTTTTGCAGACTACGTGAATGCCTTTTTGAAACTGAAACAAGAAGCCAGCGGCTATCCTTCCTGCTACCACACTCCCGAAGACCAAAAAAAATTCAAAGAGAAATACTGGGAGCAGGAAGGCATCACTTTAGACCACATCGAGAAAAACGAAGGAAGGCGATCGTTTGCCAAAGTGATGTTGAATTGTTTGTGGGGTAAAATGGCACAACGACGGTGTTTACCCAAGACGGAGTATTTGACAGAACCTTCCCGCTACTTCCAGATGATTCACGACAAGATGAAATACATGAAACACGTGGACGTCCTTCGTGAGGACTTGATCTTAGTCAATTACGAAGAAGAACTGGACTTTGTAGAAGCCGACGAATTTGGAAATGTCATCATTGCGGTTTACGTGACAGCAAATGCTCGCGTAAAACTGTGCGAAGCTTTAGAACTATTAGGAGATCGTGTGCTGTATTTTGACACGGACAGTTGCATCTACATCGATCGTCTGGGTCAACGTCACCCTGACATCGAAGGAGACCGTTTAGGAGCCTGGACGGACGAGCGTCCCGACAAGAAGACTCTAAGCTTTGCAAGTGGCGGTCCCAAAAATTAGGGCTACGAATACCGTAACCCTCAAGGAGAAGTACACACGGAGTGTAAAGTGAAAGGATTGACTCTCAATTATTGCACCAGTCGACTGGTAAACTTTGGCGTCTTGAAAGAAGCCTTGCAGCCTGGAGAGGATGGAAATTTTAAAGTAACCACCCACGAACCGCACAAGATTGTACGTTTACCCACACACCAAATCGTCAGCCGACCCTTGGATAAAGTCTATCAAATCGTGTACCAGAAGCGAGTACGGCTTCCCAATCACTTCACTTTACCGTACGGGCACGCTGTTATAAAAAAAAATGGTTCCAAGACGATAGTCACAAACAAGAAGGATGACTTCGACACAGCAAGAATCGAGTGAGAAACCGACAGAGAAGTCCAAGTTCAAACCATACCATTTTCCTGTTTTCTTGCCTGACTATTGCAGTTGTGCCAGTCGACTGGAAACGTTTCAAAAATGGCCAACGGATAGGGAAGGATTACCTACTGCGAATGTTTTAGCTAGAACAGGGTTTGTCTACTTGGGACCTGAGACTGGATTGGGATACGAAGTACAGTGTTTCAGTTGTGGTCTGAAGTTGCGTATGGATCGATGTATCTATAAAGATTCAGCTATTCTGGAACATACTCAATGGTCTCCGCATTGTCCTTACCTTTCTATGGCATTTCCGCCCATCACACTACGTTTCAGGTATGACGGTACCTTAGAGAAGGTAGTACCGATGTCCAAGAAGAAAGATAGGAAGACTTCCAAAACTGGTCATAAAAAAAGAACGATATACAAACTCGAGACTTCATTACGAATAGTATAAAAAGGGACAACGTCCAAGACTGATAGTTCATTGTGACTACCATTGCCAAGCGAGAAAGATGAATCCTTTCAAACAGCAAGTATCCAGCAAGAGCAAAAACGAGTACGATCCTGTGCCTTGCGATGGCAGGGATGCCGTACGCTATGACCTTAGCGATTCAGTACCACTTCATCATGGGAACTTTGCTATAACTACTACTACTACTACCATACTTACCATGGAAAATGATGCTGTGCGTGTCAAACCTGATGGATGTGAAAGCGATGCCACTCGTTATCGCACACCTTTTCACTTTACTGGTTTTCATGGTGGATGTCATCCTAATGAAACCCCGAAGAATTAGCTAGAGCTGGATTTATCTACTTGGGCGAAGGGGATAAAGTCAAGTGTTCCAGTTGTGGTGTGTCACTTCGCGAGTGGGAGAAGAAAGATTGCGCTTACCTGGAACATGCTCGATGGTCTCCAGATTGTCACTACCTACCTTTAGTGGGACCTCGTCACTGAGGTGGGCATACCATGTCGTGTAAGAAACCAGCTACGGGGTTAGGAGTCAAACGTTGGACAACCCCTAGACAAGTATTTAAACCCGATGTAAAAATAATCTTCAAAGATTACCAAACGAATTGCAAGAGAAGATCTACAAAGACATTTGGCAGGGGCTTGCCAGAGCCAAATCTCAATTAGTGACTGTAAAACTTTTGTGTCGAGAAATTCACAAGAGGAAATTGACCAAAGTCAACAAACAAGTCCGATTTCTCTGGATCAAGGGTGCGTTCGTTCTACTATTTCGCTTTAGACTATTTACATTTGAAGATTTTATTGACATTCTTGACCGTTTCCTGGAATGGCAGTGGTCAGAAATTACTCACAACGTTCATTACTTTCGCTCTAGGAGAAGTGATTGAGGTAAGAGAAAAGAGGTATAAAAACAGACTACTATGCCATGACCTTTATCATTCGTGATACAACAGATTCCGTGGAAGGAAATCAATGACACTATTCAAACAGTGGAGGATTACCAACTCCTATTACAAGAACTTTGTCCATTGAATTGGGGTCGACGTGTAGTGTGTGTCTTAGTGACTTGCTTTCTGGGATTTCGTTTACCAGCTGATTCCTTGTGGATTCTTTACGAATAGTACCTACCACTTCAAAAAGCATGAAAGTGGTCCCTTTAAATGTACACGAGAGACTCATTCTGCTCAAAGCTCTGCGCTTTCATATTGATACTTCTCAACCTCTACGGGAAAACAAGATTCGTCAACTTTTAGGCACTGAAGATGTGTACGACGACGTGTGTGTAGCTTGTGACTTACACCCTCACTGGAAAGATGTACGTGACTGGAAACGTTGGGGTTTTGAGTCTTGGACAAAAGAAGTGGCACACTATGCCAAAGATTTGTAATCCTAAAAAATTAAAACGTTCCGTGAAAAAAGTAACTTTTAAACCAGTGTTAGTGACCGTGTCAGAAGAAGAAGAAGAAGTCGTGACCCAGGAAAACTACTCTGTTCAGGACAGGACCGTGATCGACATCCCTGAAAGGCCATTCCGGGAGGACTCTTGTGTGATTGTGCCACGGAGTGTAGAGACTCTCAGAACATTACACAGTACCCCTACGATTTCACCTCCTGATCATCACAAATGTTGTACAGAGACTTGTTTATATTTCACTTTGATCGTTTTGATGTGTCTTTTATTTATGTACTTAACCATTTGGCTTTTATGTATTTTTGTTTTTCGTGTTGTTCACCATTAAAGATGACAATAAACGTGTCCTGAAAAAAGTATAAAAACTCTTGTCTTGTCTGTCTTCGTGTCAAAAGTGACATTTCTTACAATACTATGGCTACCTCTACTGTCTCTGCTCCCTCTTCCTCCACTGTCAAAGTCATTGACGAACACGTAGATCGGACTAGTTGGGAGGCCTTGTATCTTCGCCATCCCTTTAACATGCTCATTGCCGGACCGAGCGGTTCAGGCAAAACCGAATTTGTCAAACGTTTGATCGAACATAAACATCATTTGATCGATCGTCCCCCTCAACGCATCGTGTGGTGTTACAAAGAGTGGCAATCGGTGTACAGCCTTCTGCGAGAAAGTCAAGGCGATTCCATCGTCTCTGTGGAAGGCATTCCTGGCGAGGACGACGAGATCGTGTCTGACCCTAGTCAAATTCATTTGGTTATTTTTGACGACATGTTAGGAGAAGACGAAGAAGAAATTAAACTCTGGTTTACGCTCAAAAGGCATCATCGTAATGCCAGTGTCATTTACATCACCCAAAATTTGTTTCAACAAAGTAAAGTCCATCGTACCATCAGTCTCAATGCTCATTACGTGGTGTTGTTTAAAAGCCCTAGAGATAAATCGCAAGTACAAGTCTTAGCCAAACAGTTAGGGACGCTTTGGCTGACAAATACCACTCAAACCCCACACGCTTATTTACTCGTGAATTTAAAACCCACTACTCCCGATTATTTGCGATTTCGTACCCATCTGTTTCACCACTGGTGCCAAGACGGAGGGCCTGTCGTGTACACGTCCCCTTCGTCGACTTAATCACAATCACCAAAAAAATCTATAAAAACCTCGGTCACTTTGACTCTGTCTCACACATCGTCAACATGACGTCCCTTCAGTCTCATCTTCCCATTAAATTGATTCGTGCCTTGTACGGTATCAGTCGCGAAATAAATCCACAAATAAGTGCTAAATACGTGCTCGTGTCTTAGAAGCTAGTCTCAAAGAAGTCTTACGATGGTTTACGGTGACAGCACGTCAATTACTGCAAGTCATCATTCAGATTCCACATCAAACCAAACGTTTTTTTGAGAGAAACAAAGGCGCCTTGACGCAACTAGCCGATCCTCGCATCGACATTCAAACCAAAAAGCAAATCATTTTGAAACCTGTGGGTAGCGGTTCTCATCATTCGTTCCCTCTTAAAATGGGATCCTAATGCTCCAAAAGTCGTCCCCAAGAAAAAAGCCACGCCCAAACGTACCCAGAAGAATTAGAAAAAGAGCAACAGTGTCAAGACCAGGTCACAGCCTCAGAAAAAGAAAAAGAAAAGTCCACAGAAAACAGCTTCTACTCGCAAGAGAGTGTCTCCAAAAACTTCTCCTCCAGCGGTGATACCCTCTTCCTCTTTAGCGGCTGTGGCCGCTACTCACAAAGTACCTGCCCCCAAAATCAAAGTCCAAGAGAGAACGGGTGTGTTACAGAGTTTACTGGATTTGTCAAGGCAAGAACTTCCCGATTTAGTCCGTTGCGAACTACTCCACGACGTGTGTTGCCTGTCATCAAGTTGATACGACGTAAAGACAATCAGTGGCGACGCATTCCAGTATAAAAAAAGACCTGAGGCAAACAATAAGGATCAGTGTTTTTGTGCTGCTGCACACCCAAAGATGTCCCCTCCAAGAAGTGTACATCGTTACCATCGTCGTTCTTCTTCGGTCCAAAAAGGAAAAGGAAAACGAAAAAGACAGTCACGTCATCCTTAAAAGCGCTTAGCCAAACATCGGCGACACCCTCTGAAAAGACACACTCGTCCAAAGAAAAGGAGAAGCCACCAAAAGGGAGGTTTCTTTGGCCCTTTCCTTGAATTCGATAAGATAGCCAATGATTTTGTCACAAGGGTAAAGGACAGGCTCCAAAAAAAAAAAAAAAATAAGATAAAAAGACGCGTGTCGAGCCATGGATGTCAGTGTATTTTTTGTGTGCACCAAAAGATGTTCCCTCATTGTCGTTCTCCTGCCCAGAAAGGAAAAAGAAAAAGACAGTCTCGTCATGCGAAAAAAAACGCTTAGCCAAACATCGACCTCACCCCAAGAAAAGACACACTCGTCCAAAGAAAAATAGGAGCCACCAAAGAGGAGCATTCTTTGGCGATTTTGGAGAACACATCGTCACCTTTATGACGAAGCGATAGTCCCCCAAAAAAGGATAAAAGACCGTGTGACAAGTCACGTTAGTGCATTTTTGGTGTGTCCCAGAATCAACAAACAAAGATGTCACCCCAAAAAAGACATCCTTCTTCTATTCCCAAAGAAAAGAAAAGGAAAGGACTGCCTCCTCGTTTAGTCGAACATTGGGGCATGTTGTCTGTCCTGTCCAAAGCTCCTCCACCCATGCGAAAACAACTCATTCAAACTGCCTCCAAAGATGTCATCGATACGGTGAGCGAATGTTGTCTGAACGTCTTGAAAGGCACAATAATTTTGACTAAACATCAGAAAAATTGCTTAGCCAAACATCGACACGTTCTTCGCCAAATGGTCCAAAAGAAAATACCCATTCGTCAAAAGAAAAAGATGTTGGTGCAACGCGGAGGATTTTTACCCCTGTTAGGACTTATTATCAATGTAGCGAAACCTATACTGAGTGCAATGGGACATATTATACCCGCCCTAATTCCAAGATAAAAGACCAAGAAGATAAAAGGAGGACACTGGAGTCAAAAGATCTCAGACGTGATCCATGAAATCTGATGGAAGGACGAAAACTAGCTTTAGTCCCTTACAAACGATGGATGGAATACCATCGTTGCCAAGAACAACGAACCCCACATTTACCTCCCAATCCTCATTTGACCGAGATGTCCCAGTTACAACACGAATTGCAATCGTTGATGGATCGCAGCGATTTGTCAGAAACGGAAAAATCGCAACGGTACGGTCAATTGTTGCAACGACTGCAACTCTTTCATCAGAAAGCTTTAGACGAAACAGCTCACCCACTCTGAAAGATTTTAAGGCCTTGATGAAAAGTCCATCACCACCACTACCACCTCCAAAGGTCAAGACAGAAAGTCCACCACCACTAGTCCCAGTGATCAAGACAGAAAAAGAAGAAGAGTTTCAAACTCCACCAGAAAAAGTACGCAAGTTAACAACACCACCTACATCCAGAATTGGTTGGATTAAAAAGATGATGGCTACTCCTTCTTCCTCAGAAGAGAAAACGAAAGCCAAGACAGAAGTGAAACAAGAACTGATTACCCTTGTTCAAACACTGTCCTCCTTCTCAACACCTATTGCTCGTCGGACACGCAAAGCATTACAAACCAAGAAAATACCACAGACAGACAAGAGTAGGATCAGTGAAGAGTGGATCACTTATTAAAAAATGGAGAAGGTGTTAGCCAGCATTTACTACAATCCATCCCATCCCGCAGGTTATGGAGGAGTTCAGAAATTGTATCGTGCTGCCAAAACTCGACTGAAAAGTATCCGTTTACCTCATGTGCAACGCTGGTTACAAGAACAAGCCACGTACACCTTATACAAACCCATTCGACGAAAATTTTCCAGAAGTCGCACCCAAGTGGAGGTTATCGATTACCAATGGCAAGCCGATTTAGCCGATGTCTCTCATTTAGCCACCTACAATCGTGGTTACAAATATTTGTTTTGTGTCGTCGACGTCTTTTCCAAATTTGCTTGGGTCGTACCATTGACTTCCAAATCGAGCAGTGAGTTAGTGCGAGCCCTGCAACTGGTGTTGAAACAATGCGGGCGTCACCCTCTTCGATGGCAAACCGACAAAGGCACCGAATTTCTAAACCAAGCTTTCCTAAACGAATTGAAGAAACGTGACATTCATTTTTTTCACCAACGAGAATCCCGAAACCAAAGCCAGCATCGTGGAAAGTTTTCAACGCACCTTGAAAGAACGCATGTGAAAATATTTTACGCATCAACACACTCTCAAGTACATCGACGTCTTGCCAGACCTCGTCCAATCGTACAATCAATCTTACCATCGGAGCATAGGGCGTGCCCTCCAAGAAGTGACTCCTGACAACGATGTGACCGTCTTCGAGCGTCTGTTTGGTCCGTCCTCGACGGTAACTGCCCCGAAGAAAGGTGGAATATTGGCAGCAGGAGATTGGGTGCGCATTGGCAAAACCAAACGCACTTTCGACAAAGGTTACTTACCCAATTGGACCACCGAATTGTTTCGTGTCACCGAACGTGTGCGTGGCCATCACCCTCCTGTCTATAAATTAGAAGACATGAACGGAGAAGTGTTAAAAGGAACGTTTTACTTACCCGAGTTACAACGTGTGACCAAAAAAGAAGACGACGTGTACGAGATCGAAAGCATACTCGATCGAAGAACCCGAAAAGTAGGAAAGAAACGTGTCAAAGAAGTCAAAGTACATTGGAAAGGATATCCTCCCAGTTTTGACTCTTGGATCGACGCTTCGTAACTCATCGACTATAAAAAGAAGTGACCATCATGCCCTTAAACACAGCCTCAGTTACTACAGTGACCACTCCGTCGCCCAGTTCTTCTCTGCAAGGTCTACAAAAGCAACCCTTGTGGGTGTGGTGTGGAGAACGTGTGCCTACAATGCAAATCGTCTTTTTCTGCCAAATCTTTGTGGTGTATTGTGTCATTGGTGCTGACATTGCCAATTTGAGTTTGCAACAAGGAGACAAACAATTGTGGACTATTTTACTTAGCAGTTGCATTGGTTACCTTCTTCCCAATCCGTCTCTGAAATATTCTTCCAACTAAAACAAAAACAACAACGGTGGCCTTGCGTCCAACGTTAGTCACCAATCCAATCACAACAATCCTCTTTTAGACACTCATTGACTTACAGTGACTCCTCGGACACTAGAACTGTGGAATTATGAACAACCAATTTTACTTAACGTTACCCAGTGACAGTTCCATGGAGGTGTTTCCCAATAACACTTTGTGCTGTTTCTCGGCCAGATTACCTCAAGCCATCCAATTGGATCACGAAGCCCATTGGGAAGTGGCTTTGGTGGAAATGATTCACCCTACACAAATCAAAAACATCGTCGAAAATCAAAACACTTTTACGGTAGAAGTTCATGACGAACAAGTGCAACAATCCTTGGATGAACGTAGCAGTGTAGCTGACTCTATGAAATCACAAGACCCCAAAACAAAACGAACCACTTATCTGTTGAAAATTCCTGCAGGCTATTATTTTAGTGGTCAACATTTGGTGAACACCATTGCTGACAGGTTCAATTTCATGTTTGATAAAGTCTTGTAGAAAAGCAGAAAAAGTGTCACGATCGATTACCACAAAATATCTCATCGCCTACTCATCAAATTTTCAGAGGACAAAGTATTGGCCATTACATTTAGTCCTGAATTGTATGACATTTTGGGTGGAGACACTAAGTTAATCAAGATTGCAAACGAAATACCAGCCGTGACCAGTAACTCAGATTTTGGGAGATATTTTAGATTCCCTGTAGAAATGAACCAAGGACTGAATTTGATTTTTGTATACTCCGATGTGGCGGAGTACAACATAGTGGGTCACACCTCCGTACCGTTACTGCGTGTCATTCCTTTCAAAGTGGATTCTGCCACAGCTGCTGACGAGGAAGGTGGAAACACCTATCACGTTCACCGCGAATTTGTACATCCTCACTATTTGCCCGTCAGTAAGTCGTATTTCGACAATGTCAACATTACTATAAAAGGAGATCTGGGACAAAATATTCCATTCACCAAAGGGAAAGTCACAGTGAAACTCCATTTTCGAAAACGATTACTCTAACCTTTTGTCAGTCATGTATCCTGTGTACCAAGGAGTCGCTTGACAGCGAGGACATGGTTTAGGTGATATGCTCAAATCGGCCTTTCGTACAGTGGCTCCCGTTTTGAAACCGATGGTGACACGGGGATTACACGTCTTAAAGATGCCGCGTTGACACAAGGTAAAGAATTTCTCCAAAATGGCATCATTGACAAACAAAACCCCAAAGAAGCTTTCTTGAGAACAGGCAAAAATGTCTTGCTTCAAACGAACAAAGACCTTTTGGGTCGGCGAGAAACTCCCATAAATGCCCTGGGCAACGCCGAGTCAGGCATTCCTGCTTCCCTGACGCAAGGACAAGGCAGAAAAAGACGACGAAAACATCCCTTCAGAGGACTTCACACCCCTAGAGCTAGAAAGTCTAAGAAAAGAAAAACCGTCCGAGAGTTAGACGTTTTTGATTATTATATCAGAGAAAATGATGTACCGAGAGTCTTGCGTTTGTTTCAAGTCGGAACTGGATCTGTTTGCCATGCCACCCACCATGATAACGATGCAAGAATCCCAGTGGGTCGAATTTCATCCCGTCTCCTCTTTGACGAATTCAGCTCCCATCGAGTTTGAAATCAAAGGACAGCCGAAAGATTATCTCGATCTGAATAGCAGTTACTTGTACCTGAATCTGAAAGTGATCAAAACCGACAACACCAATCCGGGTGCCGATGCCAGAGTAGCTCCCGTCAACAATTTCATGCATTCCTTGTTCAGCGAAGTGGATTTATACTTGAATAACAAACTGGTCAGCAGTAGCATGGATACTTACCCTTACCGAGCGTACTTAGAAAATCTCTTGACGTACGGAAAAGAGGCCAAGAACACTCATCTGGATGCTTGCGTGGTATGGAAACCTGACACCGCAGGGCGAAGACACGTTCAACGACACAGCCTGACAGCCGATGACAATCCTCACAATGTGGGTTTTAACGACCGTCGAAAGAAAATCCTGCAAGGTCGTAACTTAGAACTGATGGATCGTTTGCATTTGGACATGTGGTTGCAAGAGAAGTATTTGCTGAACAGAGTGGATATTCGCCTGAGACTCAATCGCAGCAGTGTCGCTTTCCATTTGATGGCTCATGCCAACGAGCACAAAACCATCATCCAAGAAGCCAGACTTTACGTGCGTCGTGTAGAAGTGTTACCTAAAGCGGGAAACGACATCAGTCAAACATTGAGCAGATCGACCGCCAAATATCCGATACGACGTGTCGAAGTGAAAACATTCACCATTGCTGCTGGACTCCGATCCAAGATCGAAGACCATCTGTTCCAAGGACAGTTACCCAAACGTTTAATCGTTGGCATCGTCAGTAATGCAGCCCTCAACGGAGCCCACGATCAAAATCCTTTCCAGTTTAAGCACTACAGAGTGTCCAAGATCGAAGTCAGTCGCGACGGCAAGACTTTGTGTACCAGATCCTTCGAACCTAACTTTGCCCAGAAGAATTACTTGAGATCGTACTTGTCCCTGTACGAAGCTACGGGGGAACTAGGAACCAACGCCAGTCACGGTATTTCTTACGAAGATGATGTAGGAGGTTACACTTTGTGGGCCTTTGATTTCACTCCAGACCAAGGTAGCGACGAGGGACATTTCAACCCTATAAAATCCGGTCAACTGCGTGTGGAACTTCAGTTTGCAGAAGCTCTCACTGAGACGGTGAACGTCATCCTGTATGCTGAATTCGATAATACCATAGAAATCAACAGTTTGAGAGAAGTCATTCCAGACTATTGGACACTATGGAATACTCCTATCCCTCTTTAAACAGTGGAGAATCTTTGGACATGGAATGGGAGGATAGCGTGAAAGCAGAACCGCAAGACGAAGAGGACGAGGTAGTCAAGTCCAGATGGCCAGAATAAGAACAACATTTAGTGTCCTGTTTTGCCAAACACCTGGCGAATACAATTACAGAATTCATCAAGAAAGATTGCTATGGATGTCAAAACGATCACCCCAGTCAAATTCAACACGATCAATGTCTAATGATGAGTCAAGAAGAAAAATTGGACGAGTATCTGGACGACGCTTGAAGTCTAATCTCGGAAGAAGCAGTGTTTCATGAGTGGTATAAAGGCTTGCGTGATCATTCCTGTCGTCCATTGACTGCTCTAGAGATCCGTCGCATCGAATCTCTCTTGGCTCAGGGTGCGAAGACGGAGCTAATAGGCGTTTACTTGTCAAAAATTTTCAGGCAAAAAGTCAGAATTGAATTGATGACTTATCATTACCTGTGAAAAAAAAATAAAAAAATGGATACCTGGGAACTTTATTACCTTTTGAACAATAGTTCGTATACTGCTTCTTGAAATCCTGTCGTGTGCGCTAAAGATGAACTACCTCATCGCAAGCCTCAAGACCATCAAGCTTATGTCATCAACACGGACGAAAGTCATCTTCCAGGAACTCACTGGGTTGCCGTCTACTTCCCTCAAGAGGATTGTGTGTAATATTTTGATTCGTATGGATTACCACCTTTGGAAGACGATATCATTGACTTTATGAGAAGAAATGCCCAGACGACACGATACAATAATGTGAAATTACAAGGCACAGATTCCATGGTGTGTGGACAATATTGTATGTATTTTCTTCATCAACGCAGTCTTGGATATCGTTTAGAACATTTAGTGACTTATTTTGATCGTCACTCTTCTAGAAACGATGAGAAAGTAGATCGATGGTTTTGTGACCATTATGGCTATCTTTTGTCTTTAGCTAGGAAACATAGTGTACATCAATGGCCTCATGACTTCCATCAATGGAAATCTCACATGATTTCACAACGTTGTCAACCTTGTCAAAAATAATTTGTTTGATGTTATTGTTACTTGTTACTTGTTAGTTGAATAAAAAATGTTGTGTTTTGAAACAAAATGTGTCTGTCGTTTGTTTTCAAAAAACACTGTGAATATATGCTCTTTGACTTCTCTCTATCCCTCACAATGACATGAGCTATCATAGCGTTCCGACACTAAAACCGAGTAGGGATGTTTTCTATCGCGTCCGCGTTTGAACCATATAAAGCGGGTTGTTCTCCAGTCTGACCATCCACTGTTGAGTCGTCTACCTATGAACATGCCTTCCAGACTAGCCAAGCTGAACGAAGCTTACGTCACTTTACATTGTATCAGGCTAAACCTGATACCTAAACCTGAAGAGATAGAGAATGTCAGGATGTTAGCTATAGCCCAAGACCTAATAGAAGAGGTCTTCAGAGAGGAAATTAACAAAGAACAAGAAGAATGGCCTGAGAAGTACAGACTTCAGAAGAAGCAGAGAGAAGAACAACAGCAGCAACAACAACAGCAGCAACAGCAAGAACCAGACAGAGATTTTGTGGACTGCCATGTGGACACCAAAGAATTCTCTTTCTCTTTCCGCAGAAGCAGACCGTATCGTATAGGAAAGCCTGCCGCCAGACGGGGACGCAATCTTAGACAGTAAAAAAAAGATTGCCATTATTCCCGTTAACAACAAAAAACAGCCCTTTTCAGGGCTACCCAATACTCTAGGAAAGAGATACGAATTCAATTGCCAAAACTTTTAAAATTTTAAAAAATAAATAGATGTGTGTCTATAAGCACTTCGTTTCTTTTGTCAGTAAAAAAAAAATCCACCCTTTGTTTTCTCTGTCTTGTCAAATCGTGCATGTCTGTGTTTGTAAGTAAAAAAGTCAAACGTCAACGTGAGTGCTTCCTTTAGGTCCGCGCGTTTCATGTGATGGTAATAGTGGTATTGTAAATTTTGGTGTCAGGGATGTTTTCCTTCACGCCCGTGCTCCAGGAATATAAAGCGGCACAATTGTCAGTCTGGCTACCATTGTGGACTAGTCAACTTCAATGAAAATGAGCAGCAGATTAGCCAAATTGTTGGAGCTCCAAATGCACCTGGAGTGTGCTAGGCGTCTTTTAGACGAACTGACTATGGAGGCCATAGCGGAGAAAGACAGAATAAAGGAAGAGGAGAAGAAAAAGAAAGAAAAGGAGAAGGAAAGGATCCTGCCACACCTGATCATGAGACCTCAGTGTGAGGTGAAGTCTGAGGTGAGGACACCTCCACAGTCAGTACCAGAACCGCAGCCACTACCAGTACCACAACCATTACCAACACCACAACGACCTAGAGACACTGTCCCTCAAATTGAAAATTGGAAGCAGGAGTTGGAGAGACAGCGGCAAGAGTGGAAGCCGCAGAGACCTCACCATCCCCGGGTTTGGCATAGGAGAAGACAGAGAGAACAAGTCTTCACTATCCCTCAGACTAAAAACTGGGATGATGATGCCACTCAAACTCCCTCTGCGCTCGGAACCATACGTATTAATTGGAAAAATGATTGGAGCCGGCGATGCGTGTGTGGTGCCCGCCCTGGAAGATGTTATCATTAACCAGGTGCATTTGGAGTTCAAAAAGAAAAAACAGCCCTTCTCAGGGCTAACCAAATCTCTAGGAAAGAGAGACTATTCAAGTTGCCAATTGGTGTGAATATAGAGTACTGTGACTATAAACACTCACTCCTTTACTGTTGTGTGTGTGTGTGTGTGTGTGTGTGTGTGTGTGTGTGTGTGTGTGTGTGTGTGTGTGTGTGTGTGTGTGTGTGTGTGTGTGTGTGTGTGTGTGTGTGTGTGTGTGTGTGTGTGTGTGTGTGTGTTTTTGCATGCGCATTCGTTTGTGATGATAGTAAATAGGTGTGTGTGTTTTATGCTTTCTCGTTCGTTGGTGAGGATAGTAGATATGTGTTGGTTTTTTTCTTCTCATCCCGATTGTGTGGATAGCAGCTATGTGTGTTTTATGCTTTCTCGTTCGTTGGTGAGGATAGTAAATTTGTGTTTTACGCTTTCTCGTTCGTTGGTGAGGATAGTATATTTGTGTGTTTTATGCTTTCTCGTTCGTTGGTAAAGATAGTAAATAGGTGTGTGTTTTACGCTTTCTCGTTCGTTGGTGTGGATAGTATACGTGGGTGTGTTTTATGCTTTCTCGTTCGTTGGTGAGGATAGTATATGTGTGTGTGTTTTATGCTTTCTCGTTCGTTGGTGTGGATAGTATATGTGTGTGTGTTTTATGCTTTCTCGTTCGTTGGTGAGGATAGTATATGTGTGTGAGTTTTATGCTTTCTCGTTCGTTGGTGAGGATAGTATATGTGTGTGTGTTTTATGCTTTCTCGTTCGTTGGTGAGGATAGTATATGTGAGTGTGTTTTATGCTTTCTCGTTCGTTAATGAGGATAGTATATGTGTGTGTGTTTTATGCTTTCACGTTCGTTGGTGAGGATAGTATATGTGAGTGTGTTTTATGCTTTCTCGTTCGTTGGTGAGGATAGTATATCATACGTGAAGTGAGTGTAAGGAATGTTTTTGTTCACGTCCGTGCTTGACGTATATAACGCGGAACGCTCGTCAGTCTGGCTGCCCACGTTGACTAGTCAATACAAGATGGAATTGTTTAACAAGTTAAGAGACAGTTATTTTTGGATGATGGATGCAGCCTACGCGGTGGAAAAGCTAGAACAGGAATGGAAATATCCAGACATCCAAGACTTTGTGACCAGTCAAGTCACTAGCCTGAAAGTAGCCAGGGATCAAGTGGCAGGGACGACAGAAGAGGAGGTGGAAAAAATAAGAGGCTTCATCCATCGTAAATATGTGAAAGTGGGGACATTGAAAGACGCACTTGATAATGTCATCCAAGTGAGGTGCTTTTTAGAAGAGCAAGCCAATTTTACTGAGTGGTCTTTTGTCCTCTGGGGATTAGAGAAATTAAGGAAATCTGAAGACCTAATGAGAAAAGTGATGAAAGAAGAGGTAACGAAAATCAAAGACACCTGGACAAAAGAGAGAAAGGAGAAGGAAAACCAAAAAAGAAAGAGGAGTTTGATAGACTAAATCAAAACTGGATAAAGGTACAGGAAACGTTTAGAGAGATGAGACATCCTGACTAGATTCCAGACGAAGAAAAGAAAAAGAAGAAGAAGGGAATTATTGGAAAAGTGAAGAGCTGGTGGAAAAAATGGAGACAATAGAAGAAAAACCCAAAGGCCCTTTTCAGGGCCACTCCATTGCCTCGAAAAGATTTATTCTTTCTTGCCTAAAAAAAATAAATTAAAAACCTACTCAGCTATTCACTGACACGAACGCGACTGATTCGTGTTTGTATATAGAAATGACACAGGTGGCATGACGTCATGGTACTACATTGCTATATTGTTGCCAATGTCCAGTACCGTGACGTCACCCTACGTGTTCCACTCCTCTTGTCGCTATACAGACCCAGGGTGTGCTAGTCGCTATACAAAATTCCCATTGTCGCTATAATAGCCCAGGCTGATTTTTTGTCGCTATAAATCCTGTCGCTATAATAGCCCAAGGGGTGTGTGTGTGTGTCTGTAATGCTAATTCACATTGTCGCTATACCCTCCCCACTACACTACTTATGCCATTCTGATACATTCAAGACTGTTGGCACTTCATTAAATTCGTTTATATTGGTACGTCAGTACACTCAGGCCATGGAATTCCTTTGTTCGTTGCTCTAACCACTTAAGCCACCGGACGGTGTTTTACATATTTAAGGCGCACCCATGTTAGTCCATGTTAGAAAGTGTGGAGATTTTTACCGCTACCGAAGGTGGGATTAGCCACGATTCACTATACCTGGCTCTCTAATGGGTCCAGTATTCCAAGCCCCTCTCTGGTGGCTGAGCTCCCCCTTACCCCAAATAGACGTGGAGTCAGCCGATTTTTAACATTCGTCATATTCCTTACTTATGTTTATGTTCTGTGATATTTTAAGTTTTGTATTTGTATATTTCAATGTTAGTTTATGTTAGAATGTGCCAGGGTTTCTACCGCCACCGAAGGTGAGATTTGCCAGGATTTACCCCACCCGACCGCAAAGTGGGGTCGGTCTTCCAATCATCTTTCCGGTGGTGGAGCTCCCCCTCACCACGAATAGACTTGTGGGGTTAGCCTATTTGTATTACTTGTCCGATTCTTTGCTTATGTTTATGATTTTTGTTGTTTTAAGTATTGTATACATGTATTTTTCATTCCAATTTTCATATCCTGCAGAGTTTATATTTTTCCTCTTTTCCCTATGTCAGAAACGTTACCCAGGATATTGTTGCATATCGAATCGATATTCTTATCTCCTGGTTGAAAAATTCTGAGTATGTTAATCGAGATTTGAAAAATTTCTATATTCGTTGGAAGATGCGTATTTCAACGCTATTTTTGAGACAATCAGTGATGACGTGTTGGAGCGTTTCTGGGACGGGACAATGTGGGCATTTGATGCCAGTTGCATTGTTACTCGGTTAGAACCTTCCGAAGCCGAGGGTTAATAGTTTCTTGTTTCTTGTGACGAGTCTAGTATTATGGGGATTCAACAAGTTCACCACGTTTGGGGTGCTGACATTTCTGCATCTGATGTTTGCGGTTTGTAAAGGCTTCGTTCATTTTTTTTTTACTGATATCCCATTCCCCTTGCCACTTGTTATCAATGTTCTGTCTAATTGTACTGTATATTTCCTGGACGCTGTAATCCAGTTGTTTGGCTCGCTCAGAGTGATTTTTGACTTCTTTATCGGCCATTTCATTTCCATGTATGTCTGTGTGGGAGGGTTCCCACAAATTCCACCATGCAAGCATTTGCTTCAAGGAATTTTAGTGACATGTTTACCTCTCTTAACAAATTCTCTCTGCAGAAGGATTTACCTAGTTCCAGGGAGAGTAACACGCTGACGGACTTACTGATTATAACCACTTTGGTTGTCTTTTTGTTTTGAATCCATTTGAGTGCTCTGTTTATTGTCCAGAACTCGACTGCATAAATGGAACACTTTTTTGAGTAGTCTTGTCCCAAGCGTGATGCCTTCGCCCGGGATCACCATTGCTGCCGAAATACTGGTTCTAAGGAATTTTAACCGTCAATATAAAGTTCGGTATACCCTTCATATTATTGTCTATCTCTGAGAGAATATGGCCCTTATATATATATATATATATATATATATATATATATATATATATATATATATATATATATATACTGTTCTTGTTTTGCCGGTATGTGAGTGCATTAAGGAATATTATTGTGGTCTGCGTGCGCATGAAGCAATGTCGGGGCATTTAGTTTGTTGTGCGAGGAAACTGGGTATCATGAGTTCTCTTTGTAACACATGGATCTTCCCCTGGAATGTTCAGGACCAGTTTATGCCCAAAGGGATTTATTGCATCTCTCGATGACAGACTTAGGTTGCAATTTGTCGTGGATTCATATCCTTGTTGTATTCATTAGGAGTACTTCCTCTCATGTTAATGTGAGACGTGGTTCCCCTGATAGGAGTTGTAGCTCCTCTCCAGAGGTGTTCTTGAGTGCCCGTGTGCAGATAGGTAGAGATGATACTAAATTCGGTCCCGTTTTTTAGTAGGTAGGGGTGTGCCAAGGAGTATGTCTGACACCCATAGTCTTTTTCCGATCGAATTAGTGTTTGATATAAAGTGAAAAGAATGATTTTTTCCTCTTCGCAATTGGCTCTTTAACGGTTCCTGGGGAGGTTTAGGTCCTGGCCACATCTCCTCACAAGCTCGGCTATGTGTTTGCTACATATTATGTGTACGTCAAACAGCATCCCTAAGAATTCAGCAACTTTTTCAAATTTATATTGTGGGGCGAGAAGTCCCTACGTGTTTTTCTTTCTTTTTTGGGGGTGGGGGTGGGGTGGGTTAAAAAGTACACAGAGTCTTACCTGGTGCTTGTCTGAAGCCCCATCTATCAGCCCATTTACTAATCCTATTCAGTCCCGCCTCCATCTCGACAAATACAGCTTTGCTGGATGGGTTCCCCGCTTTCCCGATTCCGCTGTCGTCAGCGAACTGCAACTTTCCATACGGGACTGGATTTTGGACTGTTCCAGATAGTTGATCATGATATTGAAAAGACTCTGGTCCAGCACAATGCCCTATGGTGCTCGATGAATAGGACTTTTTAATTGGTTTTGCCTCCCATTTTCTTTGTAAATTAGGAAGTCATGTGCTATGTTTGTATGCTTAAACCTGTTCTGGGCCTGCTTTTTCTCTTTTATTGCCTATTTACATTTGTCATTCCACCATGTGGAGGACTGTTTAGTGCCTCTGTCCATTGTTTTGGACATGGTTTGCTCAGCCGACGAGGACAGCGCTTTACAATGTTTTGGTTAAGGCGTTTTATTGTGTTGTCATGAAGTTGACCGTCGTCAATTCCGTCACAGAGGGAGCGAAACGCTTTTCAATTCGCCTTATCGAATCTCCATCTTGGTATAGTTGCTGCTTTATTGGTATTGATTTTCATGTTAAAGTGATCAATATCGGGAAGTGGCCACTTCGTAGAGTACTTAAATGATCAACTTCTAAATAGGCAATTTCTGCGATCTTGGTTGTACATATTGTTAGATCAACTGCTGATAGAGGTCCGATTTCATGATTTATTTCATTACGAGCGCCATTATTTAGTACCACTATGATGGCCAGTGTGACCCACCTTTCGATGCACCTCCCTCTCCTACCAAAGAGGTTTCCTCCCCATTGTTTGCAATGGGCACTGAAATCTCCACATATAATTGAGTGTTCTCCTGTCGTACCTACATTATTGTGATGGTTGTGTGATTTTGGATTGGAATCGTTTATTGATTGGTTGTAATTGAAAATTACACTTGAGTTATCCTTCTCTGGTGAAGGTAATGTTGTATCAAATTCTTCATCCTTGCCAATGGTGATGGTTCCTACGTATGTGTGTAGGTGTGTCAGTACAGCTTTCATTTAATTATTTCCTATTTGGTTTTCTGTCTGTTATCATTTGCATCTTGTGCACTTTTTTATTTTGGATATGTCGTGAGGCTTATAGAATAGATAAAACAGTAGGGTTACTTAAGTGTTAGAAGAAAAAAAATGGGTAACGGTTACTTATAATAGCTGGATGGAGATGGAGTCGTTAATGTCGTATAACTGAAAGGTTATTGTGGTTGCAGTGAGGCGCCCTGGGTTATCTGTGTTATCCAGCCGCATTGTTCAATGTAACAGAAAATTATAAGAGCAATTTCCACGAGCTTGAGAATGTATGTGTAAAGATTCTGTCCAGCTGTGCGCTAGTATGATGACCTAGCACCAGTTTATGAGCATGTCCGTAAATCTTGCAATTCGCTTAGGTCCAATTATACAACAAGGAGGTAATGAAATTTGGCACCAAGAACGTGGGTTAATAGAGAATTTCAAAATTTACGATTTCTAATCTTGTTTTGGATTTTGATCCGTTGTCCAGTTATTGTTTAATTTACGTTAATAGAGTTGTGTATTGTTATTTGCATTGTACAGATTAAAGATTAGATAAGAGTTGATTAAATATAAGACATCCTATGTTGCCAAATAGTACGCAGACCTTGTATCACCCGAAGGTTTACTACTAATAATTTCCTACCGTTTTTCCAAAATTTGGTCACTTTCCTTTGCCAAAGTTCCAGTTGATCAATTTCTAAATCCAGTGGTATATTGAATTTTAGAGTTGGCTGACTGGCTATCTGGATGACTGGTATTGGACGGCTGGATGGCTGGCACTGGAAGGCTGGATGGCTGAAATTGGATGACCAGCGGGGTTGTTAGCTGCCTGGCATGCTTGATGGCTGGCTGGCTAGCGGGCTGAATGGATGGATGTTTGTCTGACTCACTGATTACCAGGTTCTAGTTGTTTTATGGTGGTGGTTTACAACTCTCAGCTGAATACCGCTGTTTGATCCTACTCTAAGTCGCTGCTAAGTGTTTTGTGTCTTATGGGTCAGTGGATTTAGTGGAGAGAAAGAAGACTTACTCTACCAGCCTTCAGCTGGGTCTTTCTCGACCGAGAACTCCTGATGTTATGAATGAATATGAATCAATGGAATGGTGGCCAAACTACCAAACACCGATCATTCCTTTAAGTCGTGTACAGAGAATCGCTTGTTACGACTGATTAATGTCTGCATAGCAGACTTCTCACTTTATCGTTGGCGGGAAAAAGAGCCATGATCACGCACGCTTATTGCATGCAACGGATGCTTCTTAATAAGTCGCCGGGTTGGAAATAGGAAGTCACCACCTAACATCACCCTGGCTGCGTGCAAGCACACATCATTGGGATTTTCTTGTTCGTCCAGTGGGAAACGTAGCCACGTAGCCACCACTCGACGTTTTGCTGTTTGCCCCCGAACTGCATCTCTGTACGTGGAAAAGAAGTCCTGCTAAAGTCCCCAACGTCAGCAGAGATTTCTGAAGCGCCATATGCTTACTATCAATAAAATTCTGCCCACTTATCTAAGACAGGATATTCCTATTTCCAATTGAATGTAAGCCAAATAATGTAATTAGGAGCACGCTTACTAGTCGTAAATTTTCCTATTCCTTGTGAATTTTGAGTTTTGTGTATTTACTGTGCATATATGTTCTGAAACAGCGCTCATCAATACTATGTCTGAGTCACCGCTTAAATTTTTGTGTTCAAATTAGATAAAGTTCGTGTACTCTTGTGACGGTGGGCAAATAGATAATATTTGAATATTAAATCAGTTTTATCAAAATGAGTTTTCAAGCCAGGGTGAAATACATATAAGAGTTAATTTTGATTAGTATCCATTAAAATGGCTGAGGTCAAACCTCAGAAGGTAGGAAGAGGAACGGCCTTCGGTGTTCGGGCGGCATGAACATCTGTCTAATCCGCCCCCGTGTTTGCGGTGATGAGATCTGCCATCACCAGATCGTCCAATTCATTCAAGAACTGGAAAGGCTGGGCCAGAATAATGAAATCTCAGTTTCACTAACCAAGAGGAATTGGACAAGTGCCATATTTCTCCATTAGTGAACTGATATCCCTTGCTGCGTTAAGGAAATATGTCTTATCTCTCTTGCTCAGCTGTCTATCTCTGTTCTTTATCTTGACTGCCTCCAGGACGGTCTTTAAATTTTCCGTGTGATGCAGGGCTGCCAATCTCTTTTCCATACGAATTCCCATCCCAACAATAGTCTGCCACTGCTCTACCTCGGCTGCTGTTTCTTCGCCGCTGTCTGTTCTAGTGGTGGCGTTGGTACTTTGGATTTTTTTCTCAGGCTGGGTTGTCTTTATGGTAGTAGTTGTTGTTGTTGATGATGTCATTGCTACTGATAATGTTGCTGATCTAGGGAGTGTTGTATATTTTTCTCCGGCTCATGCCTCAGGTAACCAGTATGGTATGGTATTGCTTCTTTTTCCTCCTGTGCTTCTTTCTTCTTTACTTTCTCCTCCTTGCCCCTTGTTGAGTTGGTGACGCAGATATTGTAGTCCTTGGGGTCCCTTCATTGTTTCTGTCGTAGAATGAGCTTTTAATGTTATTCTAGTGTGTGGAGGTGTTGCTGGTCTGGATCCCACGGTAGGGGGTCATGGTAACTGTCGAGTCTGCGAACGTTGCTCCTGTCGTCGTACCTGCTTTTTCCCTCCTCTTCCGTGTGGTAATGAGGGTCTAGTTCTCTGATAGTTATTGTCGTTCGACTCTTCCTAGATTTGCAGAAGGATAATCCTAATGCAAAGGCAGAGACGAGACCTTTACTTACAATCAGGGCCTGTCTGAGGATCATCGATTACATTGCTAGCATCATGGTGTACTATTTTAGTGTTGCTCGTTTCTATGCTCGCTGCAGACTGGCAAAACTGACTGATTGACTGACTGACTGATCATTTATTATGGTAGTTTATGACCTTTCAGCCTTGTGCCTTGTTCGGCTCGTTAATGCCAGCACCACTGGCTTCTTAATTTATCTTTGGGCGGGTATAAGAGCCACTTCCCGCCGCTTTAAACTGTGCACCACACACTTCTCAGTTGTCATGTCCGTAAGCCGCAACGAAGGAAAAGGAGCATGTGAGCCGCCTCGATATCAGCTGGGTGATCCTCTTGACCCTTAGCGTTTTGGATCCCTTGGCCGACATTTAATGCTCTCGTCTTGCCGCAATTTTAAATATAGGTTTCTCTGTGTTAGGTTTGTTTGTTGATAAAATAAAGAAAAGAGAAGAAAACAATTATTTCCCCCAAAACGGGTTTTTGCTAGATATTTACATAAGGTTAGGAAACGTCGAGCCTGAATTTTGTTTTGTTATTTTAGTTTTGTTTGTGACCAATTTATACCACATTGTGCGGCTGGGTCTGAGAGTTTTGGGTTGTAACCACCTTATCTGCTTTAATTTGTATGGGTTAGGTTTTCATTTATCTAATCTTGCGGGTTCGCCATTTCCATAGATACACTGATTGTATTTGTTTCACATTGTGTGAAGGGCCCTGATAGTCTTGTGTTCTTGACAACTTTATATTTTTATAAAATTTTAAGGGTCAAGACTTCTAAATATTAATTTAGGTTTTTTGTCTGTTCCACTTGTTGCTGCCTTGTGCAGCAGGACCTAATGGTCTGGTGTTTGGACTACCTTATTGTTTATTTTGTACAGGTTAATTTATATAGTTTAAATGTAAAATATTTTAATTTGTGTATCAATCATGGCAACTTTGTTTAGTTGGGCCTGAGGGCTTGGGTTATGTCCATCTTATATATTGTTAACGTTTGATTATAGTGAGAGTTATACTTTATATATGTCCATTGCCTTACGTCGTTGTTATATCAACAAAAAAGAAGTAAGTGTGTGTGTGTGTGTGTGTGTGTGTGTGTGTGTGTGTGTGTGTGTGTTGGAATTTTAATGAAGCTTTAACAAGTTTTCAGTCATATCGCTACGATGTCTGCAGTGGCAGTTTATGGTGATGTCTAGCACTAGCATCATGCCGCAGACATGTAGCATCATATCACACCCAGCCATATTATCCTGACACCAGGCCGACCAGTACTAACACTAACCACTTAATGCTGAGCACCAAGCGATGCAGCTGTTGGTACCATTTTTATAAGTCTTTGGCATGACTCGGCCGGAGTTTGAACCCGCGACATCCCGCATCCGAGGCGGACGCTCTAACCACTAGGCCATCTGAATGGTTCCCATTTTGGCTGGTGAACCCGATTTGATGCAATCATTTTTTATCAACTAATTTGATCTATTGGCACACCGTTTGAAATTTATCCACAGTTTCCTACCTCGACCTCTAAAAAATTGCGGATTGCTGGACTATTTCTCGGATCTTTTCGGACATGTACACTTTGTACACAAAATTCCATATTATATAATATGATAAGTAAATTTTAACTTACATAACTTAGCATGAATCAAATTACAATTGTGGTTAACAAAGAATTGGCATTAGGGAATGCCCAATAGTAAAACTGAGCAGAATTTGACTATTGTACAACTATGGCGTTTCATTTAACACTCTTGGTGGCGTCGTGCTTCCCGTCCGGGTCCATTCATTGCCCTTCCTCCGCGGACATGCATTCTCCTCCATTTCCATGTACGGGCATACATATCCGGTTACATGCAGTACTGACAGCGACGAGTGCGTGGCTCTTTCGCCACTCGTCGCATTAACCCAATCCCCGATGTGCATGCTTTCACGTAATCCGGGTGTCGTTTGGTGTGTGGCACCATTCCCACCTGACGACTAATTGATCAGCATGCATTGCATGCATTAAAGTGTCGGGTGGTGGCACTTTCTTTTCTACCACCCGACGAGAAATTGAATTGCCTAATTTGTAGGAATTCGTCTCGTCGCTTATGACCATATGGTCGCAGACGACGTAAATTAAAGAACGAACGAACTAGGTTTGCCAGACAAGTTTAAATTAAGATTAAAATTAAAACAAAAACAGAGTAACAAATTAACATTGATTCCAAATAAAGTTAAATAAAATACATGAAATGTGAAACAACAACATACATGACCTCGAATTTAAATCCCACTTACTGAAATTTTTATTTTTTAATCTGTAGTTACAAACGTCACTAACTCACAATCATATATAATCAACCCGTAAGCAATTTTGGCTCCTTTCTTTTAGCCCTTCTTAGGGCTGTTTGTTTTAAGTAGTTACTTCGAAGACTGACTCTAGATTGTCTGGGATAATCCATGGTCTTCTCCTATGGATTCCTGAAGCTCATGGGTCTATCAAATCTGCTACAAATGAGTTTTCCGCTGATTCAGTGAATACAAGTTCCTTCTGCCCTTCTAAATTGTGATCAAGTTTTTGCATACCATTGTGGCAAATGTAACTTGACAACTTGTATAGTTCTCGACACTGGATCTGATGTTTCTTGATGCTTTCCTCAAGCTAGCTTTGGTAGGAAGTGGTATACTAATGCCCGTTTCATGATTCCTGGTATTCCAGACCACACGATGATCTTTATTATGTTGAATGGCAGCTGCTTTGTCCATATATACCTTTCCTACTCCCATCTTCTGTGCTTCTTTGTTTCAATCCTTCTTGGAATAGATCGATTACGTCTTCATCAGAATCTGTATGTTCATCTTCTATTTCTATTGGTTGAGCCGGTATTTTTTTGGGGGGGGGGGGTAGTAGGAGGTGAAGTAGGTTGTTGTTTTAACCTCTCTTCCGCGACTCTTTCAGGCTGCCTCTGTTGTTGTTCTTGTTCTTGTTCTTGTTGGAGAACTTTATTTCCATTTTCCTGCCACAATGTGGTTTCTTGAGAGGTGGCGTCTTTTTTTGAGACATTGGGGGAGGAGTTTGTTTCCTTGGAGGGATAGGTTCTGCCAACTGAGGTTTCTCCAAAGGTTTTCTCGATTTTGTTAGGCGACCCTAGTAAACGCCTATTACCATATCCATACCCATGTCGTCGAGCTTTTCCTTGTTTTCCCTCTCTTCGTGGCGCTTGTTCCCATATGAGAAGGAGCGTAGTTCTCTTTTCCTGCTCACTTATACTTCAGCCTGTGGTCACCGATATACCAAGTCCTCTTAGAGTAGGCCAGAGTAGGGATCAAATTCATCGCTAGCTTCATTTGTTGTTATGTGATAGTTCTTCTCTGTTCTCTGTCGACTAAAGCAAAACTGTTCGTTTCTTTGCTTTGATTATAGTCGCTTTCGCCCCTGGGGTATGAGCGACTAGTTTATGCCTACAGTGTGGACTTCTTAATTGGTCGTGTGGGCCTGACTGACTAAGAAGAATTAAAGTCGCCTATGCTAACTAAGAGCTTTTGCGACTCGTTAATGCTCAATTATTGAGCTTTTTAATTGGTCGGTGTTTCAGGAATGATGCCGCAAAAACACCGCTTTTATGTATGATAGTCGTACTTTTTAATTGTATGTCAGGAGGTGGAAAGGAGGAAGGGGACCCGGCGGGGGACGCCAACCGCTGATGCCGTGTACGCTCCAAAGGGCCCGGACCGACGTGATTGTATGTCAAATTCTGTCCAGTTGTGCTAGTGGACGTTCCCTATCCCCAATATTGTGTGGGCCACCTGTGCAATTGATCTAAGTTTCTGAGTTGAAGATTGCCTATTTTATCCTTGTGTAGTTGGAATTTTGTGTACTAAGCGTACTTTTAATGGCGAAATTACACCAATCAGCCGGGTGTCAGCAACCCTGTGTGTTTTTTTTTTTTTGGGGGGGGGGGTCACGCATTGTTAGTATTAGTTGTTGTTTTTCATGGCGGAGGGACTAAAGGATCACGGTAGTTTTGTACGATAGTGTTATCGAATGAGGCCTTCTATTGCCAATGGAAGTGCCTCCCTTGTATATAAAAGTAGGGGGTGAGAGTAGAGATGGGGGGGAAGGGGCTTCTTGGTGGAATATCTGTGGGCAACACAGGCTTGTTGTTTCCAGGATTCCACCCAGGTGTTGCTAGTATATTTTCCCTAGTACCTGTTTTAGGCCCCTTCTGTTAGTAAAGGTGAGGGTGGAATAAGAAGAAAGTGAAGAGAAGGCTTATAGTGGAAAGTCTTTGTTCAACATAGGCTTGTTGTACGCAGGATTCCACCTGGGTGTTCGCTAGTCTGTTTTCCCTAGCGCCTGTTTTGGCCCTCTTTGGAAGTGAGGGGGTTAGTAGAGGATGGGTGGAAAGGAGAGCTTTTGTCCGGAAGTGTTGAGCCAGTGCTTGCTCGAGGAGGTGGGCCAGTGCTTGCCCAGGTTTGTGCCAGTGCCTGCACGGGGAGGTGGGCCAGTGCTTGACCAGGGGAGGGTATGGATTTGAGCCAGTGCTTGCTCTTGTGTGGGCGAGAGCTTGCCCATGGGAGGGACTGGGGTTTGGTTTTTTAGTTTTTGATTTGGAGGGCTAGTGCTTGCCCTGTGGAGGTACTGGTCCTTCCTGGTTCTGTTCTTCCGGTGTTGGAGGGCTAGTGCTTGCCCTGTGGAGGTTCTGGACCTTCCTTGTTCTGTTCTTCCGGAAGGGCTCGTTCTTGTCCGCCAAGTGGAGGTTAATATTCCAGTCGTTTTCCTGTGTTCACTTGGCTGTATTCCCCAGTTGCCTCTCTCTTGTCTTTTGTCTTTCTTGTCTTGATTTGATTATTTTCTGTCAATCGTCAATTTTGAATTGATATTGTGCCCTTTTTGTTTTGTTAATGTCATGCATGGGGGATGGGATGGGAGATGGGAGGGGAAGATGAGAGAAGAGATAAGGCATATATATATATATATATATATATATATATATATATATATATATATATATATATATATATATTGTTTATTTTATTTTTTTAAATTTTTTTATTTTTATTTTTTATTTTTTCCTTCCCTTTAGTATTAGTTATTAGTTGTTAGTTGATTATGTGTTGGTTAGTGGTTATGTTAGTTATTGTGGGTGGGTGTGCTTTGTTAGTTTGTTTTAGTTGAATAGTGTTGGAGTAGTGTTGTTTTAGTTTGTCGCATGCTATGTACAAGTTTTTTTTGTGGTATTGTTTAGTCTATATTATATTGTTGGTTCTGTATGGTTGGCTTTTGATGTCTTGGTCCTGTTTGCCCTTGTTATACTTGCCTGTCCCTCGACGCGATTGTGTTTCTGATTAAACTTATTGGTGTCCATCTGTGGCGCTGTGCACCCCCTTGTTGTTTAAGGTGAATCTCGATTCCTTATGTGTGTAAGTTTTTTTTTAGGACTCGCCTTTTGGCTTGGCAGTTGTTGCCATAGTCCTGCCTCTCTTGTTGTTGCTAGTGCCCTTATGTGTCCTTTTGTCTTGGTATTTTAGTTAAGATTTGCCCGTTAGTTGGTCCTTGTGGCATAGTCTTATTTCCCTAGTTGATCTGATGTTCAATGGTATTTCTGGCTCCCTCGTTCTTGCGTTTGGTTTTCAATTCCTTGTGCCTTTTAAGGCTGATTTCAGGACTTGCTTTTTAGCTGGCGTTTTGCCACATTCCTTTTGTGTTTGCACGTTGTTTTACTTACCCTGTGTCCAGCTTAATCCTGTTGTTGTCATTGTTATGATGTCTAGTAGTCCTGGTTCTCTCGTCGTTACCATTGGATTTCGATTCCTTCTGCCTTTTAGGTTGGTTTGGGGACTTGTTTTATACCTGGCGTTTTGCCATAATCTGGTTAATAGGTTAATAGGATAAGTGGGTGCTGGCGTGTTGGGCGGCTGGTAGTGCTTGTCTCTGAGACGTGGGTCTAGGCTAATTGTCATAGTCTTGGTTTATTGTGTTGCTGGTGTTTTCCTTTTTGGTTATATGTGACCATGTTTTTGGATCCCCTTTAGGTACGAGATGACGTTTTGGTAGCCAGACTGACGATCGCGGAACTTTATATCTCTTGAGGACGGACGTAAAGGTAAACATCCCCGGACCCCAAAACGTACCATTACATCAAACGCGCGGAGCTAAAAGAAACACTCACGTTGACTTTTTTTTACTTACAAACACAGACATGCACGATTCGACAAGACAGAGAAACGATGTGTGGATTTATTTTTACCGGCAAAAGAAACGAAGTGTTTATAGACACATTTCTATTTTTTTTATTAAACATAAACACACAAATTTTTTTTGGGAATTGAATTAGTATGTCTTTTCGAGAGTATCGGGGTAGCCCTGAAAAGGGCTGTTTTTGTTGACGGGGAGTGATGGCAATCTTTTTTACTGTCTAAGATTGCGTCCCCGTCTGTCGGCAGGCTTTCCTATACGATATGGTCTGCTTCTGCGGAAAGTGAAGGAGAACTCTTTGATGTCTACTCGACAATCGACAAAACCTCTGTCTGGTTCTCGCTGCTGCTGTTGCTGATGCTGCTGTTGTTGTTGCTGTTCTCTCTGCTTCTGAAGTCTGTACTTCTCAGTCCATTCTTCTTGATCTTTCTTGATATCCTCTCTGAAGACTTCTTCTACCAGGTCTTGGGCTATTGATAACATCCTGACATTCTCTATCTCTTCAGGCTTCGGTATCAGGTTTAGCCTGACACGATGTAAATGCACGTAAGCTTCGTTCAGCTTGGCTAGTCTGGAAGACATCTTCTTAGGTTGACGAGTCAAATGTGAATGGTCAGACTGGAGACTGCCCTGCTTTATATGGTTCAAACGCGGACGCGATAGAAAACATCCTTACTAGGGTTTTTGTTGAGTCGAAACGTTATGATAGCGAATGTCAATGTGAGGGATAGAGAGAAAGTCAAAGAGCATATATTCACAGTTTTTGTTGAAAACAAACGACAGACACCTGTTGTTTCAAAACACACCATTTTTATTCAACAAACAATTAACCACTAACAATTAACAATAAAATCAAGCAAACTATTTTTGAGAAGGTTGACAACGTTGTGAAATCATGTGAGATTTCCACTGATGGAAGTCATGAGGCCATTGATGTACACTACGTCTCCTACCTAAAGACAAAAGATAGCCATAATGGTCACAAAACGATCGATCTACTTTCTCATCGTTTCTAGAAGAGTGACGATCAAAATAAGTCACTAAATGTTCTACAGAATATTCAAGACTGCGTTGATGAAGAAAATAGACACAATATTGTCCACACACCATGGAATCTGTGCCTTGTAATTTCACATTATTGTATCGTGCCGTCTTGGAATTTCTTCTCATAAAGTCGATGATGTCGTCTTCCAAAGGGGGTAATCCATACGAATCAAAATACTCCACACAATCCTCTTGAGGGAAGTAGACGGCGACCAGTGAGTTCCTGGGAGATGAATGACGTCCGTTTTGATGACATAAGCTTGATGGTCTTGAGGTTTTCGATGAGGTAGTTCATCTTTAGCGCACACGACAGGATTCCAAGAAGCAGTATACGAATTGTTGTTCAAAAGGTAATAAAGTTCCCAGGTATCCATTTTTTTTTTCCACAGGTAATGATAAGTCATCAATTCAATTCTGACTTTTTTTTCAAATCTCTGACAAGTAACCGTTTCTTTCTTTTGTCTCTGTACTTTGGGCTAAGAGAGCTTCGATGCGATAGATCTCTAGACCAGTCAATGGAGGGCAGGAATGATCACGCAAGCCTTTATACCACTCATGCAACACTACTTCTTCCGAGATGAGACTTCAAGCGTCGTCCAGATACTCGTCCAATTTTCCTTCTTGACTCATCATCAGACATTTATCGTGTTGAATTTGACTGGGATGATCGTATTGACATCCGTAGCAATCTTTCTTGCTCATTTCCGTAATTTTATCCGCCAGGTGTTTGGCAAAACAGGACACTAAATGTTGTTCTTGTTCTGGCCATCTGGACGTGACCACAAAGTCGTCTTCGTCTTTGTCTTCGGGTTCTGCTTTCACGGTATCCTCCCATTCCATTTCCAAAGAGTCTGTACCGTTCAAAGAGGGATAAGTGTCATCCATAGTTTCTAATAGTCTAAAATGACTTCTCTCAAACTGTTGATTTCTACGGTAGTATCTAATTCGGCATACAAGATGACGTTGACCGTCTCGGTGAGAGCTTCTGCAAACTGAAGTTCCACACGCAGTTGTCGGATGTTATAGGTGGAAATGTCCCTCGTCACTGCCTTGGTCTGGAGTGAAATCAAAGACCCACAAAGTGTAACCTCCTTCATAATCTTCGTACGACCCTAGCTGACCGGTAGCTTCGTACAGGGACAAGTACGATCTGAAGTAATTTTTCTTAGTAAAGTTAGGTTCGAAGGGCCTCGTACACAAGGTCTTGCCATCACGACTGACTTCGATCTTGGACACTTTGTAGTGCTTAAACTGGAAAGGATTTTTATCGTGGGCTCCGTTGAGGGCTGCATTGCTGACGATGCCAACGATTAAACGTTTGGATAACTGTCCTTGGAACAGATGATCTTCGATCTTGGATCGGAGTGCAGCAGCAATAGTGAAAGTTTTCACTTCTACGAGTCGTATCGGATACTTGGCGGTTGTTCTGCTCAATGTATGACTGATGTCGTTTCCCGGTTTAGGTAACACTTCTGTGCGGCGCACGTTAGGTCTGGCTTCTTGGATGATGGTTTTGTACTCGTTGGCAGGAGCCATCAAATGGAAATAGGTACTGCTACGATTCAATCTCAGGCGAATATCCATTCCGTTGAGCAAATACTTGTCTCGCAACCACATGTCCAAATGCAAACGATCCATCAATTCTAAACTACGTCCTTGTAGGATTTTCTTTCGACGGTTGTTAAAACCCACATTGTGAGGATTGTCATCTGCTGTCAGGGCTGTGTCGTTAAACTTGTTCTCGCCTGCGGTGTCAGGTTTCCAAACCACGCAAGCATCCAGATGAGTGTTCTTGGCCTCTTTTCCGTACGTGAAGAGATTTTCCAGGCACCCTCGGTAAGGTAAGTATCCAAGCTACTGCTGACCAGTTTGTTATTCAAGTACAAATCCACTTCGCTGAACAAGGAATGCATGAAATTGTTGACGGGAGCTAGTCTAGCATCTGCTCTCGGATTGGTGTCCGCTTTGATCACTTTGAGTTTCAGATACAACTGCTAATGTAATCTTCGGGCTGTCCTTTGATTTCAAACTCGATGGGAGCTGAATCCGTCAAAAAGGAGACGAGATGAAATTCGACCCATTGGGATGCTTGCATCGTCATCATAGTGGGTGGCATGGCAAACAGATCCAGTTCCGACTTGGAACAGGCAAAAGGCTCTCGGTGCATCATTTTCTTTCTTTTTGTGTGTGATTTAATAATCAAAAACATCTAATTCTCAGGCAGTTCTTCTTTTCTTAGTCTTTCTAGCTCTGAGGGTGTGAAGTCCTCTGAAGGGGTGCCTTCGTCATTTCTTTCTGCCTTGTCCTTGCTGCGGCGTTAGCGAAACAGGAATGTCTGACTTGGCATCATCGGCATTTATAGGAGTTTCTCGTCGGCCCAAAATGTCTTTGCCCGTTTGAAGCAAAACATTTTTGCCTGCTCACAAGAAAGCTTCTTTGGGATTTTGTTTGTCGATGATGACATTGTCAAAGCGGCATATTTAAAGGTATGTAATCCCCGTGTCACCATCGGTTTCAAAACGGGAACCACCGAACGAAAGGCTGATTTTAGCATATCTCCTAAACCATGTCCTCGCTGTTAAGCGACTCCTTGGTACGGAGGATACATCACTGACAGGAGGTTAGAGTAATCGTTTTCGAAAATGGAGTTTCACTGTGACTTTCCCTTTGGTGAATGAAATATTTTGTCCCAGATCTCCTTTGATATAATGTTGACAGTGTCGAAATACGACTTACTGACGGGCAAATAGTGAGGATGCACAAATTCGCGGTGAACGTGATACGTGTTTCCACCTTCCTCGTCAGCGTTCGTGGCAGAATCCACTTTGAAAGAAATGACACGCAGTAACGGTATGGAGGTGTGTCCCACCACGTTGTACTCCACCACATCGGAGTACACAATGATCAAATTCAGTCCTTGGTTAATTTCTACAGGAAATCGAAAATATTTCGCAATATCCAAGTTGCCAGTAACGGCTAGTATTTCGTTTTCAATCCTGATCATCTTGGGGTCTCCACAAAAAATATCATACAATTCAGGACAAAATGTAATGGCAAATACTTTGTCCTAGGAAAATTTTATCAGTAGGCGACGAGCTATTTTGTTGTACTCGATCGTGACACTTCTTCTGGCCTTCTGAAAGATTTTACCAAACATGAAATTGAACCTGTCAGCAATGGTGTTCACCAAATGTTGACCACTAAAATAATAGCCTGGGGAAATTTTCAACAGATAAGTGGAGCGATTAGTTTTGGGGTCTTGTGTTTACATAGAGTCAGCTGCAGTGGCAACTTCATCTAAGGTTTGTTGCACTTGCGGGTCATGAACTTCTACCGTAAAAGTGTTTTGATTTTCGGCGATGTTTTTGATTTGTGTAGGGTGAATCATTTCCACTAAAGCCACTTCCCAATGTTCTTCGTGATCCAATTGCATGGCCTGAGGTAATCTGGCCGTGAAACAGCACAAAGTGTTATTGGGAGAAACCTCCATGGAACTGTCTCTGGGTAACGTTAAGTAAAATTGGTTGTTCATAATTCCACAGTTCTAGTGTTCGAGGGGTCGCTGGAAGTCAGACGAGTGTCTAAAAGATGATGGTTATGATCTCTGTTGGAAGGGGGACTGACGTTGGACGCAAGATTCCCGTTGTTGTTCCCGTTAGAGGAATATTTCAGAGACGGATTGGGAAGAAGGTAACCGATGCAACTGCTGAGTAAAATGGTCCACAATTGTTTTTCTCCTTGTTGCAAACTCAAATTGGCAATGGCAGCACCGATGACACAATACACCACAAAGATGTGACAGAAAAAGACGATTTGCGTTTTAGGCACACGTTCTCCACACCACACCCACAAGGGTTGCTTTTGTAGATCTTGCAGATAAGAACTGGGGGAAGTAGCTGAGGCTGTGTTGAAGGGCATGATGGTCACTTCATTTTGTAGTGTATGATGTGCGATGCGTCGATCCAAGAGTCAAAGCTGGGTGGATATCCTTTCCAACGTACTTTGACTTCTTTGACATATCGTTTTCCCACTTTACGGGTTCTTCGATCTAGAATGCTTTCTATCTCGTACACGTCGTCTTCTTTTTTGGTCGCGCGTTGTAACTCGGGCAAGTAAAACGTTCCTTTTAATACTTCTCCGTTGATGTCTTCCAATTTATAGACGGGAGGATGACGACCACGAACACGTTCAGTGACACGAAAGAATTCGGTGGTCCAGTTGGGTAAGTAACCTTTGTCGAAAGTGCGTTTGGTTTTCCCAATATGCACCCAATCTCCTGCTACCAACACTCCACCTTTCTTGGGGACAGTCACTGTCAGGAACGTACCAAAGATACGCTCGAAGGCGGTCACTTCGTTGTCAGGAGTCACTTCTTGGGGGGCACGTGCGATGCTCCGATAGTAAGATTGATTGTATGATTGGACGAGGTGTGGCAAGACGTCGATGTACTTGAGAGTGTGTTGATGCGTAAAATATTTCCACATGTGTTCTTTCAAGGTGCGTTGAAAACGTTCCACGATGTTGGCTTTGGTTTCGGGATTCTCGGTGGTGAAAAAATGAATGTCACGTTTCTTCAATTCTTTTTGGAAAGCTTGGTTCAGAAATTTGGTGCCTTTGTCGGTTTGCCATCGAAGAGGGTGACGACAGCTTTGTTTCAACACCAGTTCGAGGGCTCGCACTAACTCACTGCACGATTTGGAAGTCAATGGCACGACCCAAGCAAATTTGGAGAAGAAATCGATGACAGAAAACAAATATTTGTAGCCACAATCGTTGGTGGCCAAATGATAGACATCGGCTAAATTGGCTTGCCATTGATGTTCGATGCCCTCCACTCGGGTGCGACTTCTGGAAAATTTTCGTCGAGTGGGTTTGTGTAAGGTGTACGTGGCTTGTTCTTGTAACCAGCGTTGCACTTGAGGCAAACGGACACTTCTCAGTCGAGTTGTGGCAGCACGATACAATTTGTGAACTCCTCCGTAACCTGCAGGATTGGATTGATCGTAATAAATGGCGGCTAACACCTTCTCTATTTTTAATACGAGATCCAGTCTTCACTGATGCTACTCTGAATGGGGTGAGGGGGTGGCTTGGAAACGGCTTTACGTGTCCGATGTGACACGGGAGTTGTAGTGGAGGGTAGTGGTGGTGTTGATGGTGGTAATGGGATGGCTTTGGTCTTCTTTTCTTTTTTCACTTCTGGTTTCCCTTCTTTCTCTTTGACTTCTGTCGAAGTAGGAGTGGACATCATCTTTTTAACCCATGCTTTAAGTTCTTCTCGTTGGTGTGTAGGGGAAGGGATGAACAAGGACGGTGCAATCTTACTAGGGACGGGAGGTGCTGACGGTGTTTGAAAGACTTCTCGTGCCTCTTCTTCCTCAGGCATCCGTGGGGCTACGTCTGCCTTGACCACTGGGGGTAGTGGTGGTGGTGATGGACTTTTCATCAAGGTCTTAAAATCTTTCAGAGTGGGCTGGGCGGATTCGTCTAAAGCTTTCTGGTAAAAGAGTTGCAGTCTTTGCAACATTTGACCGTACCGTTGCGATTTCTCCGTTTCTGACAAATCCCTGCGATCCATCAACGACTACTATTCGTGTTGTATCTGGGACATCTCGGTCAAATGAGGATTGGGAGGTAAATGTGGTGTCCGTTGTTCTTGCCAACGATGGTATTCCATCCATCGTTTGTAAGGTACTGAAGTCAGTTTTCGTCCTTCCATTGGATTTCAAGGATCACATCTGAGATCTTTTGATTCCAGAGGTCCCTTTTATCTTCTTGACCATTTTATCTTCATCCCAGGATTTTTCCAAACGTTCCCAATACTCCTTTCAGCAAGGGTCCTCCTATAGTTCCCAGGAAGGGTCCTAACAGGGGTAAAATTCCTCCGCGTTACACCAACATCTTTTTCTTTTGACGAATGGGGATTTTCTTTTGGACCATTTGGCGAAGAAGGTGTCGATGTTTGGCTAAGCATTCTTTCTGATGCTTAGACAAAGGTATCGTGCCTTTCAAGACATTCAGACAACATTCGCTCACGGTATCGATGACGTCTTTGAAGGCGGTTTGAATGAGTTTTTTTCGCATGGGTGGAGGAGCTTTGGTCAGGACGGACAACATGTCCCAATGTTTGGCTAAACGAGGAGGCAGTGACTGTGTGCACTTCTTGGAGGGGACATCTTTGGGCATTCAGGAGCACAACAACAACACTAAACCTATCGTTTGCCTCAGGTCTTTCTTATACTGGAATGAGTCGCCACTGATTGTCGGCTTGTCGTATCATTTTCATGGCAGGCATCACGCGTTGTGAAGGGGTTCGCAACGGACTCAATCGGGACAGATCTTGCATGGACAAATCTAGTAAACTCTTTAACATGCCCGATTTCTCTTGGACTTTGATTTTGGGGGCAGGTACTTTGTAAGCAGCGGTTATTGCCGCTAAAGAGGAAGAGGATGTCATCGCTGAAGGAGACGCTTTTGGAGACGCAGGTTTCCAATGTTTCATCAAATTAGGAAAGACACGTGTCAAATCGGGTTTGGCAGGCATCAGCAGCAACGGAGAAGTGGAAGATGTTGAGGCTACTGGAGTCGCAGTCACCGTTGTTGCAGCAGGTCGTGGTTTGCGAATGTAAGGTTGCGTCCTGGCGGCAGTACCTCTCTTGCGGTAGAAGCTGTTTTCTGTGGGCTTTTTGTTTCTGAGGTTGTGACCTGGTCTTGACACCGTTACTATTTTTATTTTTCTTCTGGGTACGTTTGGGGATGGATTTTTTCTTTTTGACGACTTCGGGAGCATTAGAATCCCATTTTAAGAGGAGCGAATGATAACACCTACTAGAGAACCGTTTCGTCCAGGTTTCAAAATGATTTGCTTTTTGGTTTGAGTGTCGATGCGAGGATCGGCCAGTTGCGTTAAGGCTACTTTGTTTCTCTCCAAAAAAACGTTTGGTTTGATGTGGAATGTGAAAGATACCTTGCAGTTATTGACGTGCTGTCACCGTAAACCATCGTAAGACTTCTTTAAGACTAGCTTCTAAGACATGAGCACGTATTTGTGGATTTTTTTCGCGACTGATACCGTACAAGGCACGAATCAATTTGATGGGAAGATGAGACTGAAGGGACGTCATGTTGACGGTGTGTGAGACAGACCCCAAGTGACCTAGACTTCTTTAGATCGCAAATAATCGGGAGTGGCGGGTTTTAAATCCACGAGTAAATAAGAGTGTGGGTTTTGAGTTGCATCGTTGTACGCACGAGTCAGCCAATGCGTTCCTAACTGTTTGGCTAACACTTGCACTTGCGATTTATTTCTAGGGCTTTTAAACAACACCACGTAATGAACATTGAGACTCATGGTACGATGGGCTTTACTTTGTTGAAACAAATTTCGAGTGATGTAAATGACACTGGCATTACAACGATGCCCTTTACGAGTAAACCACAGTTTAATTTCTTCTTCGTCTTCTCCTAACATGTTGTCAGATATAACCAAATGGGTTTGACTAGGGTCAGACACGATTCCGTTGTCTTCGCCAGGAATACCTTCCACAAAAACGATGGAATCGCCTTGACTTTCTCGCAGAAGGCTGTACGCGGATTGCCACTCTTTATAACATCACACAATTCATTTAGGTGGACGATCGATCAAATGATGTTTATGTTCGATCAAACGTTTGACAAATTCGGTTTTGTCTGAACCGCTAGACCAGGTAATGAACATGTTAAAGGGATGGCGATGATACATGGCCTCCCAAATAGTCCGATCTACGTGTTCGTGGATGACTTTGACAGTGGAGGTAGAGGGAGCAGAAACAGTAGAGGTAGCCATAGTAGTAGCGTAAGGAATGTCACTTTTGACAGGAAGACAGACAAGACAAGAGTTTTTATACTTTTCTCAGGACACGTTTATTGCAATCTTTAATTGTGAACAACACGAAAGACAAAAATACATAAAATCCCAATGGTTAAGTACATGAATAAAAGACACATCAAAACGATCACAGTGGAATATAAACAAGTCTCTGTACAACATTTGTGGTGATCAAGACGTGGTATCGTGGAGACGGTGTGTAATGTTCTTAGAGTCTCTACACTCCTTGACACAGTCACACAGGAGTCCTCCTGGAATGGTCTTTCGGGGATGTCGATAACTCTTCTGCCCTGAATAGAATGGTTTTCCTCGGTCACGACTTCTTCTTCTGGCACTGTCACTAACACTGGTTTAAAAGTTACTTTTTTGACTGACTGTTTTAATTTTTTAGGATGACAAATCTTGGGCATAGTGTGCCACTTCTTTTGTCCAATCCTCGAAACCCCAACTTTTCCAGTCACGTACATCTTTCCAGTGAAGGTGTAAGTCACAAGCTACACACACATCATCATACGCATCTTCAGTAAATAAAAGTTGACGAATCTTTCTTTCCTGTAGAGGTTGTCGAGAAGTATCGAGATGAAAGCGCAAGGCATTGAGCAGAATGAGTTTTTCGTGTACATTTAAAAGAACCACTTTCATGCTGCTTGGAGTGGTATGTACTGTTCGTAAAGAGTCCACAAGGAATCGGCTGATAAATGAGATCCCAGAAAGCAAGTCACTAAGACACACACTACACGTCGACCCCAATTCAATGGGCACAGTTCTCGTAAAATGCGATCGTAATCCTCCACCGTTTGAATAGTGTAATTGATTTCCTTCCACGGAATCTGTTGTATCACGAATGATAAAGATCGTGGCATGGTAGTCCGTTTTTATGCCTCTTTTTGTCGGAGGGAATAAGTGTACTTTCTGCACAGAGATGGTCGTACTCCAGTGGCAAATCTAAATTGTTTAGTCGCTAACTTGCACATCACACACCGTTCAGAAGTGTTCTCTTGATCTAAGTTTACACTGTGTAAAAGATTTTGGTAACCCTCTAACTCTTCTTTTGGAATTCGTTGCAGTATGTCTACCTTGTAGTAAAAAGAATCAGTAACAAACCAATGCTTCTCGCACAGGGATGGTCGAACAATGTGTGACCATTGGAACGCTTTCATCAGAATCAATCCTTTTATAGCATTCATGTACCAGTGGTACAAACATCGGTGACGTAACGGATGCAATTGTTCTTTGCGTTTCATTTGTATTTTCACCAACTCTCGGTAAATGCGTTCTCTCAACTCCACAGGCAAACCACGAATGTTCTCTTGTAAAGTATCCATGACCATTTCAGTCAAAAACTTCTCCTGGAGCGAAAGTAACGAATGTAGTGAGTAATTTCTGGCCACTGCCATTGAAGGAAACAGTCAAGAATGTCATTAAAATCTTCAAATGTAAATGATCTAAAGCGGAATATTCGGAAGAACGCACACTTGATAAAGAGAAATCTGACTTGTTTGTTGACTTTTGTCAATTTCCTCTTGTGAATTTCTCGACATAAAAGTTCCTCAGTCACCCATTGAGATTTTTTTTCTTGCAAGTCCCTGCCAAATGTCCTTGTAGATCTTCTCTTGCAATTCGTTTGATAATGTTTGAAGATTATTTTTCCAATGGGGTTTAATTACTTCTCTAGGTGTTGTCCAACGTTTGACTTCTAGCCAAGCAGCTGGGTTCTTAAACGACATGGTATGCCACTTCAATGACGAGGTCCCACTAAAGGTAGGTAGTGCTAATCCGGAGACCATCGAGCATGTTCCAGATAAACGCAATCTTTCTTCTCCCACTCGTGAAGTGACACACCGCAACTGAAGCACTTGACTTCATCCCCTTCGTCCAACTAGATAAATCCGGCTCTAGCTAATTCTTCGGGCGTAGGTCCTCCCAGATATTTTGGCCATTTCCTCAGAAAGTTTTGGAATCGACTTTCAAAGTCGCAGTATTCAGGCAATCGCACAGGGAACGAATATTCATCTTTCATAGGTTCATTTCGATGAGGATAAGGTGAAAAATGTAGGGGTTTGCTCGTTTTGGATTACATCCGTACGGTGGTAGCCGCATGGTTTCATAATGATGACATCCACCATGAAAACCAGTAAATTGAAAAGGTGAACGATGACGAATGGCAACGCTTTCGCATTCGTCAGGTTTGACACGCACAGCATCACTTTCCATGGTAGGTATAGCAAAGCTTCCATGATGTGGTACTGAATCGCTGAGGTCATAGCGTACGGCATCCCTGCCATTGCAAGGCATAGCATCGTACTTGAGTTTCTCGTTGGACTTGAATCTTACGCTCGATACTTGTTGTTTGAAAGGATTCATCTTTCTTGCTTGGTATTGGTAGTTCCAATGAACTATCGGTCTTGGACGTTCTCCCTTTTTATATGCTGACCAATATCAGTGTGACCGTACGGTAAAGTGAAGTGGTTGGGAAGCCGTACTCGCTTCTGGTACACGATTTGATAGACTTTTTCCAAGGGTCGGCTGACGATTTGGTGTGTGGCTAAACGTACAATCTTGTGCGGTTCGTGGGTGGTCACTTTAAAATTTCCATCCTCTCCAGACTGCAAGGCTTCTTTCAAGACGCCGAAGTTCACCAGTCGACTGGTGCGATAATTGAGAGTCAATCCTTTCACTTTACACTCGGTGTGCACTTCTCCTTGTGGGTCTCGGTATTCGTAGCCGTAATTTTTGTGACTGCCACTTGCAAAACTTATAATCTTGTCGTCGGGATGCTCCTAAACGGTCTCCTTCGATGTTAGGCTGTTGTTGACCCAGACGATCGATGTAGATGCAACTGTCCGTGTCAAAATAAAGTAAACGATCTCCTAACAGTTCTAAAGCTTCGTACAGTTTCAAGCAAGCATGGGCTGTCAGGTAAGCCACAATGATGACATTTCCAAATTCGTCGTCTTCTTCAAAGTCCAGATCTTCTTCGTAATTGACTAAGATCAAGTCCTCACGAACGACGTCTACGTGTTTCATGTATTTGGTTTTGTCGTGAATCATCTGGAAGTAGCGGGAAGGTTCTGTCAAATACTCCGTCTTGGGTAAACACGGTCGTTGTGCCATTTTGCCTCAGAAGCAATTTAACATCACATTGGCAAACGATTGCCTTCCATCGTTTTTCTCGACGTGGTCTAAAGTGATGCGTTCCTGCTTCCAGTATTTCTCTTTGAATTTCTTTTGGCCTTCGAGAGTCCGGCACCAGGAAGGATAGCCGCTGCCTTCTTGTTTCAGTTTTAAAATGGCATTCACGTAGTCTGCGAAAATGCCTTTTTGAATCTCGTCGCCCTTGTGGTATTTTTCGGTCTTGGGGAAAGTGGTAAATTTCGTACACTTCTAACAGTTGGTATCCCAGGTCAAGAGCATTGAACAATTCCACACTGACCCACGTTCCTGTTAAGGCGCGTTCTTCCTGGCTATGCTGACAAGGTCGGTCTTGGTTGCACGTTTCGGCACAAGTACGACACAAGGGAAACATCAATTTTCCTTGGCGATGATGAGGTAAAACGGGATGGTACAAGTTCGTGGGAGGCAAGACATTGTACTTGATCAATCCTTCGTATTGTCGAATGTTTTCCAGGTCAATGTGTTCCGTCAGCAATTGCGGGTGCCCTGCGGGAAAGTGACAATATTTGCACACGTACGGATACGGAGAACACACGTCCAAGTATTTGATTTCCTCTCCTTTCTCATCGTCGACGTGGTACAGCAAACATGGGGGATTCTTCCGTCCTCCGTACAAGCTTACCCGCGGGTTCAGTGGGTCCACCAGCTTGTAACTTTCCACTCGGGATCAGTTTTCAAATGGTGATCGTACTCATGTTCCCACATTTCTACCACTTGGTATCCTTGCTTTTCTAACTTCAAGCGCCGCTGACAAGTGGCCTGGTACAAGTCTTCCTTGGTCCGTTGGAAAAGCTGATTTGTCGTGTCACGTTGAGGATAACAGATGAGACATCCGTGCAATAAGCACCCGTTAAACTCTTACACTCTCCAAGGGTTATCTAAGTTCCAGCCATCCACCAAATACCTTCCGATGGTCTTTTCGCCTCCTCCGTTTCGGGCATGTTGGATCCATTTGTCTTCCTTGTCGCACAAGTAATGTAGCCAGCGTAAGGCTTTGACCGAGTATTGACGTTTTAATAGATTGGTCGTTTGAGGGCTTATGACGGCTAGGGTGTTTTCGGGCATGAATCTTTGACAGTACACTAAGGAACACTCTTTGGCAATGGTGCAGGCTTCTTTTCGAAATTTTCCATAGCAACGCCATTAAATGTCCACTTCGGAACGACAATATTTTAACATTTCTTCCTGAAAGTCGAAGGGGACCGAGGCGTGAGTCTGGTACCATGCTTAGAAAGCTTCTCGTTGCTCGGTACGCATGTTGTCGGGGTCGTAGTAGTGAGCCTCAGGCAAATGGGGTAGAACGGCTTGTTGATTGGCTTCGGTATTGAAAAAGTGCGGAAAATAGCCTTTGGCCATTTCTGTCATTCCAAACATTTTAGGTATGCGACTCAATGGCATGGCCAAGTAACTCATCGAATCTTTAAACTGCACTTGTCCCACTTGTCCCGTTCAAAGTCACTTTAGGACGTTCGGTACTTTGTTCCGTATAGTATCTGAAGAGTAATTGCCCATCGTATCCCGATAAATTGTGAGCCATCACCGTGGCATAGCGATGGCAATCTCCGTAACGTTCGATGTCTTCTTGGCTCCACGTCTCGTCGATAGGTTTTAAGATCCATTGGGCAAAATCGGCCGGAGTGTTCGGTCCCCGAAAGATTTTTTCACGTCCTCCAGGAATCTTGCTGCAGTGAGGGAAATGGCTGAAGATAGACTCTTAGATGCCCTTCTCGCACCCTCGGTGAGCCAAGCAGAAATTAGGAATGTGAATGCCAGTCTCTTGCATGCATTCGAAATCGAAAAAGATGAAATTGCCTTTCTTCTGGTAATCTTCTTCTTCTTCTTCATGTTTGGAGTGATGTTTTTGAATGTAGCATTCGTGTTCGAAGTCCACGATTTGGCAACAAATGTGACATCGCTTTTTTCCTGAACAGACGTGCTCCTTGGCATTATTGGTACGTATGCCTTGTCCACAAGTAGGGCACAATCTCAGGAGTTGACAAGCACATTTCTGCTGTGAACCTTGCGTCTTTAGATGTTATTGGTAACAGAAAGCGCTGACAAACGTGCGCTGACAAGCTGGACAATGCACTCGTTCTTGTCCTTCGTCCAGACAGGGCTTAGACGCTAAACAGCCTGAGCATTTCGATCCACAATGCTTGTGTTGCTCTCGATTGTTATAGCCATAGTCACATTTCTCACAGTAATAACCGCATCCCAGAAATGCAGTGATACTGGTAATGACATCAAAATGTTCATCGTGATGATAGACGTGAATGTATTTTCTTTCTTTGAAGTCTTTACCTTGAAACAACAGAGGTCCACCGACTTCTTGATGGTGCACTTTCAAGGTGTAGCGTGGGGCCAAGACGTCTTGCAACTTTTGCATTTCAGGAATGCCACAGGGTGTGTCTTTTGATACCCCCGCTTGCTGTAGCGGGAGTTCTGCTTCTGTTTGTTGTTTTTTCTCGGCTAGATTTTTGAATAGTTTGCCAGGCTCTTTTCCATTCTGCCGTATCTTTCTTGTCTGCATACGTTCGTCCCACCACGATGGCATGGACTAAACACATCTTGTGTTGAGAGTTGTTAATTCGGACGACGCTGGGCTTGATGCTGCGAAGGTCGTCCACTAAGAACACCTTTTTGCTTTGTCCTGTCCCTTGGGGAAGAGATACGTGGGCCATGAACAGTGTCGCTTTTCCATCGGTGATGTGAAACTTGTTGTTGGATTGTTGCACGTGTTGAATCTTGTCCATGACTTTGGAAGGTCAATTCTGCTGGGCTGCTAAACTCGATCCAAACGGGGGACTTCAAACTGTCGTGATGAATGGAAAGTCTCAAGCGATTGTCTTCTTTGGCTTCACTTTGCTGTTTCAATGTGGTTAACAAGGAATCCCACACATCGTTGATGAACCCTTCTGCTTTCTCCAACGGTACGTCGGACTTGAAATCTTTAAACTTCACCGTGTACGTGTAGGCCGTGGCTCTAAATTTTCTAGAGGAGCATTTTTCCGTCTATCGAATGTGGTAATACTTTTCAGGGTTTACTGGTGGTGATGGTAGACTCTGGTTGAGGGGAAACTCTCTGGGTCTGGACTCTGGCTCACTCATCTCATCTTCAAAATCGCTGGCATAAATTTGAGCCAAGACTTCAGCTACTGTGCGAGGCGATAAATCACGTTTCTGATTCTTACTTTCTTCTCCTTTCTCCACGAAATGATGCGATCGTTTCATCTTGACTGCAAAAAGTCAAATGACTACATTTGAAACGCCATGGACCCCTATATATCCCTGTCAGGCTCAGTATATATATATAAAGGGCTGGTGCCTTCTCTCTCAGTATTCATTTCGCTCTCAAGCCGACCAGCACGATGGTAGAACCCACGCAGATCGAACTTCTGATTAGAGCTTTGCGAGATGTCATACGAAAGTTTTCTTCAGACAAGCCGACGGACTACTCCCTCTCCTTTCGAGATAAAAGTCAAGATACTTGCTATATCTGTCAGAAGAAAGGGAATTGGGCTACAGAATGTCCAGACCGTCAAAAAAGCAAGACCCGTGTCAAAAGAGACAAAAGTCAAGATACCTGTTATCATTGTCAAGAGAAAGGATATTGGTCTTCAGGAGCAGGAGAAGAAGATGAGGTGCGCTCGGCAAAGGAAGAACCCCGACACGTCCAGAGAGAGAAGACAGAAAAGAAAAGAAGACGAGAAAAAAGTCAGGAAGAAGAGGAGGAAAAAACTGTGAAAGTGAAGAAATTCAAAAAATAGAGTGAAGTAAAAAAGATGTAAGACGTCTATGAACGTTTTGAAAAAGTGTTGTGTTATGTTGTGACATTGGATTGTAAAATTTGTACCAGAAAAGTACAGACTGAAAAACGTAAGTGTCTCTTGGTTTTAATTGTTTAGAATAAGAAAGACCTACACTCACGCACTCACGCATTCACACGCGTACATCATAGGGTTAAAAAAAAATAAAAGGGATTTTGAGTTTTAATTGATTTTGGCAAAATGAATATTATCTCTTTCGAAGGAAGTGAGTGGCCCTGAAAAGGACCGTTGGGTGATTGTTTTTATAAAAACAAACTCAGGAACGAGAAGCAATCAACTTTAACTGCCTTAAGCTATTGCCACGGCCAAGGCCTGCTGTTGGACTTGCTCCTGTCAATGATTTGGTAGAAATCACTAGGGATGGTATCTCTGGTGTATTAACCGGGTTGGGCTGTTTGTCTCGGGAAGGTCTTTTTCTCTTGGGTCGTAATAAAGAAGTCTGATACATTTGTTTCAGATTTCTTATCTCTGCCAAAATGTCCAAGACTACCATTACCGTTTGAGTTTCACTGTTCTCCTTCTCTCCTAGACCTTGTTTCTTCTCTACTGCTTCTTCTTCCTGTCGTTTCCTTCTTGATTCTTCTTCTTCTCGCTGTTGCTGTTGAAGGAGAAATGCTTGTTCTGATTCTTTCTGCTGTTGTAAAAAATTCTCCAATTCTTCTTTCAGTCTGTGTTTAAAATCCTCGACCTGTGGTAAAGAAGGAGAAGGTGGCGAAGGTACTGGTACCGGAACAAATTCTTGCGATGAGATAAAATCTACTAAATCCCAGTTGAAATCGGTCTCTTCTGGAAGTAGACCTGTGTTAACTTTGGTAGCCGCTGCTCTGCCATCGCTTCTCGTCTCCACAGCCGGTGCACCCCAATTCATTGTCTTCTTAGTTTCCGTCATGTTTAAAAAAACAATGTCGCATAGATTCACTGCGCACAGACTCTAGCACACCTATATAGGGAATGTGACGTCACAGGTAGCTGTCTTCGGATTGGAAGACAAACTCCACGAAGTGATTGGATTTTGTAATGCGTGTTGGGATTAGTGAACAATCTCAATCCGTTTCGATCCGGTCTTCCACTATAAATAAACGAGGTTCACTTCATTCCCTTCACCTGTTCTCGTCACAAGATGTGGACCAAGGTTGAATCCTCTACTTTCGTATCGTCGTTGTTTTTCCGTACGGACTTACCCATGTATGTTAAATCGACATGGACCATTATCCGGATCACCGAGACGACTGTTTGGAAAAGAAGATGCTATGTGGAGAGATAGGGCTGTCTGAAGCGAGTCCTCATTTATGGACAAGAGGTTAGACGAAGTTTGAAAAAGAGAAGAAGATCAGTGAGATGCCCTCTATGTTAACGAACTGGTGTTAACCTAAAACCAAAGGCCTTTTTCAGGGCCACTTTCATATGCCTCGAAAAGATATTTATTCTTTCTTGCCTATATATGTGTTATCTATGTGTTGTATATATCTCTGTCTCTATTGTATTTGTCCCTACCTAGAGTAGCTGCGCCTATTCAGGTCAGCTACTTGCTACATTGTTGCAAGTGTCCAGTACCGTGACGTCACCCTACCAATTCCATTCCTATTGTCACTATACAAAATTACCATTGTCCGTATATCGTCCCAGGGTGTGCCAGTCGCTATACAAAATTCCCATTGTCCGTATATCATCCCAGGGTGTGCCATTTGTCCGTATAAATCTTGTCCGTATATCGTCGGGGGGAGTGGGGGGGGTCTGTAATGCTAATTCCCATTGTCCGTATATCGTCCCACTATACTACTTCCCTCTGAGTATGATCCGGTCAATCTGTATCCTGAACAACGCATGCACGTTACAATTACTACTGCTACTGCTGCTGCTACTACTAGTACTAGTACTATTATTATTATTATTATTATTATTGGGGTCTGCGGGAGAGTTCAGAATATCGCAAGTCTGTATGCAATCTGGTCATTGAAACATGTGCGTCTATGAGGACAAGTGGATGATGCTATATTATTAACGCCCTGATCTATCCATCTCGATAGGCGAGAAATTTAAATTATGCATTTCGCATTTCCTTTCGCGTTGATGGCAATGACGTGCGAGTGCTACGTACTGAAGTTTTTTCCTTCCTCGAATCAAGCATCAACTCAGTCTTTGCTCATATCATTCAGGAAACTGTCTTGATGTTTATGTTTTTCTAACAGATTAATTGTTCAGCACGTAAGCTAACCTTACAACAGCACACATGAAATTAATACTAAATCGATGAAATCAAGTTTTAAAGAGGCATATTATTTCAACAATACACGAAACCGGCTGAATCCTAAATTTAATTTCGATGCTATAAAATGCCCTCTTTCTGTCTAGACTGTTTTATGAACTATATTAGCAAACTATCACAATTGATTATTGCATTATTTATTGTTACGTTACATGGCTTCCAACATCTGTGTTATTTTCACATTCCTTATCGTATTACTTCGCACGAAACAGCGCATATAAAGGTGGAAATAAAACTACATGTTAGTGAAGTGCGCACGAAGCTGCACCTAGGCGACCTCATGTAGTATGAGTTATTGACAGTGGTGTAGAGCTAAACAAAGGATTGAGAGAACGCGATAAAGAAGCGTGGGAACGCATGTTACTCAGATGCGGAGGAGGGGAACAATGGCGAGCGCAATAAACGTAACGGAACGCGCAAAAAAGCACCATATCCCTGGTTGTTGCACTTACGTGACCGCATGTAGTATGAGTCGTTGCAAACTGCACATTGAATTTTATACGCGCTTGCAGTGTAAAGCTGTACATCAAACCACTCATGCAGGAACACTACAACACTAAAATCAAAAAGTATTTTTTAAAACAATCTAGCACATTGGCGTAGTATGTAGTTTTCCACCAACAATACTTGCGACATTATTCAGAAAACATCATATTCAGTGACCACATCAGCAAATCAAAAACTAAACAATAAGTTATTATTATTATTATTATTATTATTATTATTATTATTATTAGTGTTGTTGTTTTTGTTGCTGCTGTTATTGTTGTTCAACGTAAATAATGACACAATAACATAGTAGAATTCAGTAACTCCAGAAATCTAACAATGAATTAAGAGAAGAATATACATGCTTTATTCGCATTCTTGGATTGACATAATGGCTTGGATTAGTATCAGGAAACTATGTGCTGTGTGAAGCAAATAATTAAAGTATTCTCCAACATCCCGTTTGATTGTTCCCCCTACCGATTTTCGAAACCGAAGGCATCAAGGATATAAAAATGCACAAAATTTAGTCATTTATTCATTGATTTTTAAATTCTAGCCCGATTATCGCTAGGGTGTCACAAACACTGTCAACTTTTGGCGTTTCGAATCAAAAGGAAGTTTCTTTAGCAACACGGGCGCCACGTGTGTGGCCCAATCTAATATTTTCAAGAAACAGATGTGATGAAATTCACCGTCTTTGAAAATTTCATTACAAATTCTGTAAGGTTTGGATTTTATTTCTTGAAATACATGCATCAAAGAGTTGCTGCTATTTATTTGTTCAAGTTGTTAGAATATTAAAACTAGAGACTGCAAATATTGGACGCAGACAAGACAGTTTTCAATGAAATAGACTATTCTAGAAACCCGAAATGGACAGCGAGCAGTCTGTTTGCTTGTTTACACAGGTTAGAAATTATAAATCAGTGAATGAAATGACTACATTTTGTGCATTTTTTAAATGTTTTTGATGCTTTTCGTTCTTAACTCGGTAGTGGGGTACAAACAAAGGGAAGGATACGCAAATACGATAATGAAAATAACTGATTCTATCTCCTGAGGAAATGTACTGAAAACAATAAACTGACTTTTCCCGTCACTGAAATATAGAAACGAATTTTCAGAGTGCAGGTATTACTATTTTCTGCACTAATAAAATTGTAAAATATGAACTTAAAATGGTTATTTACAAAAATTTAATTAATGTCTTAAGTAAAGGAAGCGAAAATCAGTTTTTATTCAGATTGACTCAGACCATAATTAATTTCTGTCTATGTTACGTACAAAAAATTCATTATTATATAGAACTTCATAACTTTTGCACAGACTTAGTACATAAAATCCCGAATGTTCATTCATTGTTGAAGGCTCTATTTTGTGTATCAATACGGTAAACAGACTAAACCTTGATTGTGACCTTGATTAGCTCCGTGCTACATCATCACGATATTTTTTTACCCTGCAGCACCAACCATTACAAAGAAAAACCTATTTTGGAAAAAAATGGTTCCGTTCTAATATTGAATAATGTTCAGCTTTGTGTTTTGATGATTCAGCTGTTGTGACTAATATTGGTGGTAACGAATTTCTGTCTGGTTGTTTTAAGGGAAAAGCTGAGTTTGTACCTAACAGTTCTTGCATATGGTATCGTTTAAGTATATTCATGTTGATTTTTCTGATTCTTTTTGGTTTGATTATGTTGTAGCAAGGAATTTTTGCTTTGTTTTTAAAACCTTTGCAAAAAAATATTACTGTATTTTCCAGTCTGCGTTTTTTTAATGGTTTCCATTACAACTTATTCAATACAAGGTCGTCCTTTCTTGGGTATTGTCATATTTGGATATCATAAACCCGGCTGCACGCTTTATGATTTTTTTTTTTTTTTCCATTGCATCTTCTAAACACCTAGGAAGAAGGTATAAATCTGTATGAACACATTGTAAAACAAGCCTAACTAAACCACTGAAAGCTAATTATTTCTCATTTATGGCCAAGAGGACAAGTTACGTCCTAATAGGCCTAAGGTTCGATTTACATATAATTCTTGAAGTTGAAGGTCTCATTTCAGATCACTAATAACTGTGACACTAAAATATTTTATTTGATTGTGTTGTTTTTTTTAAAGAAGTATTTTCCAATGAATATGACATAGTGCCGTTATGACATTTCTTTGTCGTTTGTATTATGTTATATTTTTAGGATGGAATTACATGCCCACTGTCCTAGTTTATTAGTGTCCATTTGTAATATCTTGGCATCCTGCCGAGCTTTGATTGATCCTTAGCATTCGCAGTCATCTGCAAAGAGGCGAATTTCAAAGTCGTTTTCAGTCATGGTGTCATTGATGTGCAAGAGAACTAGCTTAAGCACCATGCCTTGAGGTGATCGAGAAGCTACGTTAGATCAACCAACATTTTTTCTATATACCTCACATCCGCCTCGGGAACGATGAAAGTCTATTCCGCGTTGAGTTTTGCTTCTTATTAAAAAATTATATAGTCCACTTTGTAACAATTCGTGTGGGGCAGTGTCCAAAGCTTTTACAAGCCGAATGAAAAAATGCCAACTTGGTCACCTTTATCTTCATGTTTATCACAATCACAGCTGTGTAATTCCTATCAGGCATGTTGCTTAGAAGATATGATATACAAGCTATCTAAGTGCTATTTTTAATGTTAGAACAGGGTATATGCTCAAGCACTTTGCAAAGAACACAGGTGAGTGAGAGAGGGTAATAATTACCGTCCATTGCTTGATTACATTTTTTTTTTTTATTAGCAGTGGGTATATATTTGGGATTTAGAACCATAAACATCAAACGTATGGTTTCATTAATGAGTAGTTTGATAACAGCGGTTTGCTAGCTTACTGATCTAGGTTTAAGTCGTTTACCCGAGATGACTTTCCTCTCGTATGTGCTCCATCCAGTTTAAAAATCTACTGTGCATTTCTTGTGACACCTTTACACTTTTCAGTCTCTTTGGCTAAATCATTAACAATCCTTCTGTTTGTTGCAGGGGGAAATTAATACTATTGTCAGTGTTCCTATTCCTTTCAAAGATTTCCTCCGACGGCGAACTTGTTGTCTTCAGACTCGTTTATTTAGAGATACACCGGTACTATTTACATATATGACAGAGGTTGCTGACGTGTTAGGTTGGTAACTTATTTTATCATCGTTTAAGTATTTTATGCAATTGTGCTTTTCAATGACTTCTCAGTTCAGATTTACAGAGGTTACGTACATTTTTCTCCTTTGGCTTGTTTGTTGTATAGAATTGTATATATTATTTGGTCCATAGGCACTCATTCTTGTTCAGAGATGTCTCACTAATTACCTAAGATGACGGTTCTCTTTAGCAAAGTTTTTATTGAGGAAAAAATTGTCAGGCAAAATTTCATGTGCTGTTATGCAATCATTTGTAAAAAGGCTACAAAACTGGCAATGACTAGCTTTGCTAGTTCTTCAATATCGATTGGTGACGGTGGGCCAAACACAAAACTCATTACCGTTTTTATGAAATCATGCTATAGATGACCATAATGCTATATGACAATTGTATTGATAAAGCTTTTCGTTTCAGTCGATATTTCTTTGGTGGTAGGAATCATTCTATTATTTAAAAATGTCTAATGTTTTGGTAACGTTTGAGCTTCCTTTTTTGGAACATTGGTAACAATTCGAAAAATTACTTTAGCAATTTCTCCAATATTCATATTTAGGGTTGGACCTAGAGAGTTCTTAAACATCCTTCTTCAAATGCATGCTGTATGCAAGTGTAAGAATAGAATTAAGTGTCGCATGGTAAGTACAGTTAATAATGTGTAAAGTTTATCAGTAGGTTAAACCTATAATATTAATTATCCGAAAAAGTTAAAGATATACATAACAAAGGTCATGTCATGGTATTGATTTTCTTAGTCTCGGAAATCATGTGTTTCCTTTCACTGGCTGTTATTGACTTATACCAAAACAATATCAGACCTAAAGTAGCTTAAACCATAAAATATGCGATGTTTAAACTTCTATGATTTCTTTTATTCAGTGCGTTGTGCACCGAAGTCACAACGTGTTATGTTTCAGATAGTTCTTTAAGCATTCAAATATGCCTCATTTAAATTCCTCTGAACTTTCTCCAAGCTGTCTACCAACTTCAGCTTTGGTGTTCTTTGTGAATTAAACAGTTCATTTGATTTGTTAACCTCGTTTTCAATTGCATTTTAGTATGCTTCACCTTACAGTTAATTTATATGGAAGATTGGACAGTCATCTAACGAATTTCAGTAGGTTAACAATTTTTCTTTGAAAATATATTACTTATGTTTATGCTAGCACTGAGTTGCTGTAAAAACTTTACAGAATCGCATCAGAAAAAAACCAAAATGTACATCTTGATTATTTTCTTTACAAAATACAATGCATACAGTTTGTACATTAATACTAGCTGAATATTGATACTGTGTATGATGAAGAATTACAATTGATTAAAACGTAAGCGACGAAGGATAGTTTGTTTATTCATCGTTCGGAGGAAACATTTTCGTTATGTTACTATATTTTTGAGACCACCATTCCTTATGATTATGATCGATCCTAAAATATGATTTATTATTTCAATTTTATGAGAGAGAGAGAGAGAGAGAGAGAGAGAGAGTACATTAGCTGCAAACTATACATCGTGTGAGGCACATGTTGTTCGACATATTTCGCAGGGTTTATTTTACTTCCCTGACAGAGGATATCAGGTTTTTGATGCATTTAATGACAAGACGATCAGTAAACAGGCAATAGTGTCTTATTTTATATCAAATGGATTTCCAGAATAGAAAGAATGAAAAATATAACAGTAAGAAAGATTAATAAAAAATATATTTGTTCCAGCGCACACTGCTCCCCTCCATACGATTGTACATCGACAACATTATTTTGGCGTAACCAGTTAGAAGTCAACCTTAAGTTTACAGGGTATTTATCACTTAAGTTCCTGTACTTTCAGTCATTATTATAATCAGGAAACGGTTTTAGATTTCGTTCTGGACATGTTCGTGCCATACTCTGAGTTTTCAAATTTTATACTAAACGACTTGGAAACTAAGGGTGGTCCATTAGGTATAACGGTACCAATTGTACAACCCCAGGTGGGCGGAGCTTAAGGTGTAGGGAACATTGTATTCAGAAATAAACAACAAAACTAGCTGTGATTGGTGCATTACGTAAGAGTTGTGCTTTTTGTTAGGCTTAAAAAAAGTTGAGCATCTTGGCAACATGTGAGATTATGTTAATTCATATCTAGATCACATTTTGTATTTTTTATGACTTTTTTTTAAAACGTGGTACACATGACTGAAAATGTGTCTGGTGAGACTAGATAACTATTACAATTGTATAGTTCCAGCAGAGTTATCTCTCTTAAATGCAATGGAGTACCTGGTTCTGTCCCTTACAAACTGACAATCTAACATTGTTCTCTATGACAGTGTGTGACATGAATGCTGAGGTAGGATAGAAAGTATATTTATTTCGCAAAATATTAGCATTGAGGTCTATGGAAAAACAATTGGTACCGTGATACCATTATGAATATCCAGCTAGTTACCATAGCATTTTCTCCGTGTAGCATGTTGTTTGTACTCCCAAATAAACAAAGCCATATAGCATTGAATTTGAAAATGACATTATACAACTTGTCTTTCTTTTGTAAGCATGTAATCATAGAAAAAAAGACCTGAAAAGACGGACACCTCTTTTTATCGATTTTGGATTGAACAATTAAAAAGCAAAATCAGCAAAATTTCAGGCGTGAAAAGTGTTAAAATGGTTCATATTTGCAGCAGTCATACGTAACAAAATTTCTATACATTCACGAGTGCGAGTACACGCTTGGGCGTGACGCACACGCACACACACAAAACGAGTCCAGGTGCATCTAAACTTTTGTTTTAAAGAAGCTCTTTGCACAAGGATAAGAAGACTTCTGTATCAGACGTGATGCAAGCAATCAAACTGTTCGTTTATAAATTGCTGTGAAAATAATGGAGCAGATTTGGACGATTTTGGATTATTCACATGCACATATTCTATACATATATGCATTT
>JAECUM010010965.1:0-27342 GCA_016617855.1 Megalonaias nervosa | reverse complement strand
GTCTATTACAAAGTGAAGAAGTCTTTAACAACCAGACACAATTATTCATTATAATATTCTATGTTTTATTGTTTAATTGTAGAAAAACTCCTTGTATCCTATTTATGTATCGACGAGTCAACGATAAATGATATAAGCAGCAGTAGAGCTGAACCCTACAACTGGAATTCACACATGTTTGCTTAAAACGAAACATATTTTTTTGCTTACAAAATATTGTCCCTGGCCAAATTGTAAGATAGTTACTATCTTTCAATTCGAGCAAACATGTTCATTGTCCAAAAGGTCTGTTCAGCTCTACTGCTGCTCAAATACTTCGAAGGTGGTAAACAAAAATGCAACAGTGGTGTGGTTGTCTCTTCAGCACCCCTCCCTCTTTCTGGGACGAATCTTCACTAATGTCCGAAGCGACAACGTTTTCTTCCAAATATGGACAATCATAGTTGATACGTAACAACTTTTATTGAAGGGATAAACACTACTTATTGTTGTTCCTTTGTCGTCGACTCCGTCGACAAGGTGAAATGCAAGAAATGTTACACCGCTAGTGTGGTCCAATTCTAAACATTAAATGTTTGTGTATCAAATTATGGCGAGACACGATACAACACGTGTATTATGCTGAACGATATACAAATTCTGCTGATGCAAGTAAATAATTACAACAGCGATTCAATCTTTGGCCACGTCGGTTTCTCCTCAACCAAACCATAAAGCATTGCTGTATTAATTATTTTTTTTTAATATAGATCTCTAATTGTAAAGAGATTCAGTTGGCATTACCTTTTCTCAATCCCGACAGCTGATTCTAGCGATGTTCCAAGTTTTGAACGTGCCTTTTATACGTCTTTATTCAGCGCGTGTTAAAACTCAAAATGCCGCCAACGACAATCGGTTGTTCTGGTAATCGGAATATTGTTTGGAGCTAGATTCCACTTAAATTTGCATATATCTACTATTTGTTCCGTTTTAAAATAAGAATTGAACTCACTTCTGGATGATATACGTGATTTTTGAATTGAATGCAACATGGCTGCCGAGAAATATTACCTATTTTTATGCGGTCTAGATAAGGTGAAGAATATCGCCAGGTGCTATTATTTGTTCGTCCGTCTGTATGTCATCCTTTATGCTCCCTGTCCCTTGAGGCCAAACAGTTAGAATTTTGAAACATCTGCATTCCAAACATTTTAAGTAGATTACATTAGTGGCAAGGAAGGAAAGTGTCGAAATTAGGGCAGAATGTTAAGTTTAAATGCAATAGCCACTGTGAGAAGGAAAGAATGCTTCTACGTAGTTACTTTGCATGTGTACTAAATATGTCATTCTTATGAAATAATAACGAAGAAATAGTTTTGTTCAATTATTAAAATCTATGAGACGATGCTGGCAGCAATGTGCGTATAATAAAAAGGAAACCTGAACTATCTTAGACCTTGGTAAACTGCTTGCATTACGTAAACTATGAAGAGGTAAATATTGTGCAATGGAATATCAGTCTCTTGTCCAAATGTTACAGAAATGTGTATGTAGCATAACTTAACGTGGCATTTGTTTTATTTGCACTCAGTGCAGGAATGTATGAAAGTTGCTGGATAAGAGTCTGATTCAGATGTTCCTCAGTCACATTGCATATAATCAATACAATCCATTAAAGAAAAGAAAAGAGACATAAGCCATGTTTTTCTCTCAAATCGCTCATTATTTTGAAACTCGGTCCTTTCACATAGTATTATTGGTCAAATTGGTTAAATCTATACACTTAACGTAGAAAAGCAACACCCAGATGTACAATGTTTTCAATATGTTAGACAGATCCATATGCCATTGTGTCCTAAAGGATTCGTAGCCAAGATATACACAATGCATATGTGTGTAAGCACATTGCCTAATTAACTTAATTCCATATTTTCATATCAAATTTGTCTTAAAATATTTCCTGGTGTATAATATACTATTTTATGAAGTCTGCACTATCAATGTTCACACTATGGTGCATCTAGATATTTCAATTCTTATTATGTAACTCCTATTGCAATTAGCTAGTAAACACACACTATTTAGAATAAAGCTGCCAAGAGCTATACGCTGTGCCCAAAGTAATACAGACCTCACTGTATATACCTGATGACTTTTGGTAGAAAGCATTTCTCGTCTTTCAATGTGCCTGGACCTTTCAGCTGTAAGTAAGAATCAGTTGCTTTCTCTCTTATCCTTTATGCAAGCCTTCAACAAAATATGGGCGGCCTAGGTATATCATGTGGAAGTAATGTTATTCTACAGAAGCCATTTTTATTCTCTCAGTGACATTCAATTTTAACAATGTAACATTACATTAATAACACTATCCGTTTTCCATAGCCACAGTGTGGGGCAACGACCAAGTTTGAGATGAGGACTGTCATATAAAATTAACGTCATTCTCCAAACTCAATTTTAATTCTTTAACATTGACCTTGAGCACTTGCCATCTACAATATCTTGGCAACCGCAGATGGCACAGAACCGTAAGTACGTAAGCAAATCATATTTCTATTTTTGAGTCACAATGGCCAGACATCTGACCCTGAACTAGAGAAGGTTTTCTTCCTTAACCAAAATATGCCAAACATTTGACAACTGCTCGTTGTGGGGCACACGAGTTATTGTACAAGGATAATTTCCTTCTTTGTAGCCGTGACTTTGGACTTTGAAATTCTGACCATGAGATCAATAGGGGTTATTAAACCGAGTACTCGCCATCCAAACAGTTTGGTAACTGTATATACTGGGCAACTAACGTTGTTGTCCAACATTGAAAATCGCATCAAACTGATGCATAGACACTATCACAACACACTGACCTGAATGTATACAAATAAGTTTTTTATCATACTTTGATACATTCGGGACTTTTCTAAGCTATATCGAAGCAGCATACATCCTCATCCTGAACGTTAAATTCTGTTCCTCATACCCATAATATGAAGATAGGTTTTGACTAACGGGTGCCATTATGCATCAACTGAATCGTGATATCTTGTCACTAATAGAGCCTATGTAGAACAAGGACATTGAAGAAGCAATTATGTCTGAGCTACTGATGTTACGGGTAACTTTATTTAATTTACCTGTAAGGAACGCTATTATTTTGTTTCGAATCATATTGTGATTAAAATTTATTTGCCTCAAACCTGAGATTCAAGATTCTTTTCAATTAAATAAGAAACGTAGTTCTGTTGATGAAACAAAGCAATATTTCAGAGGATCCTATTTACACCTAGTTCTGTTTTCGAACAACTATTCCAAACCTCCATTCCATACGCGTTGAATGGGTGGTCCCATATTTATGGATGGATGAATGCCCTTCGTAAATCAACGAAGCAACCTGAAACTATTGCAAAGATAGGCTTTTTATTTTAAAATATTATTAGTATGTTTTGTTTTAGTCTATCTTGAAACTTGCGTTTCGAGAAAAGTACTCAGAAAGTTTAATGCATTAAGCTGAGGTTATATTTAATTTTTAAAGACCAAAATCATGAATTTACTTTGCATGAAACCATTTTTTCAGGAAACTAACATTGAAAGTGGCAGTAAGGTCAGAAATTACCACGTGTCTTGAGGTAAAAACTATTGCTAATGTAAAAACTGTAAGGTCAAACTTGTTTAACGTCCTTTTTATTTTGTGCCAAATTTGGAAGAAATCGAAAACTTTTTGCCACAATGTGTGCTCTGGAAAGTAGACTTTATATGGAAATGCCAAAACGGGCTTTTATGTCCTTAAATGATGCGGTTGAATGCTGACAACGAAGTTCATTCATATTTTCATCACTTTAAAGATGCATATTAAATTTATTTGAATTTTACCATCTTTCTTAAACGAATATTTAATAAAAAAATCTTGAGGCAACCCAGAATCAGGGACAAGAAAACATTTAATGATGATGGAGGTACTGGTAATTAAGATGTTTCGAGGTTGTGTTAATATATAGGTCATCTCGAAACCTTTGTTGAATTCAGAAAGTCCTTGATAATGCTCTGCTACAGTTATGAGGATGAGCTATTAAGGACAGTTAATGCGGTATCGGATATAATGGATGTCGGTAATGACTGTCTTGCAGAAACAAAATTGTAACCAGACAGGGATAACATGATATCCATAGCAATCGATTGCATCGTAAATAAAGAAGAGTCCTTGTGTTTAAGTAAGAGTAATACAAACATGTTTAATTTGTTCATTAAAATCTATTTGTACATGCATTTTATAATAAATTCTGAAATATGAGACCATGACAATTTGCTCAATTGTTTTCAGAACTTTAATGAAAAAGAAAAATATTTAAGGTGCTTCATGTTTTCAGTTACATTTTTGCTTACTATTTCCTACAAAAAAACTTGCTACTTACAGCGAATTAATATATTAATATCAGTGCCAACACTTCTAAATGTCTCTTCCAGTTTTCGTAACGTTTCCGCATCCACCTTTTATTTCTTGTATTTCACCAATTCAAACGATATGTAATAATCGTGTTGTATTTGATGGATATTATCACAGCTCTAAAGCTGAACGGTAAAATTAGTGTTCAGTTTTCACTGCAAGTCGGTCTTATCGTCTTTCAGGCCTTGCACCATCTTGCAGACATGACAATAGGGGAGAAGCTGAATTATGTAATAGGAAGGATACAAGTAAATATAAGAACCTGCCGCTAACATAGTTTCCTAAATGGGTCCCTTTTATTAAAGGAAGAAGTAGGTCTGCCATTGAGAATATGGTTTGTTTTCACAAATGCAAGTTTATTGATTACACCGACCATTCATTAAGCATGCTTATCCTTCTAATATCTGATACAAATTAAATTAATTTTGTAATGTAATCATTTTTAACATAACTATTGACAGTATATTTATCTGCAGCAATCTATTAAACGTGTTTTTATGATTTACAAACCATTATCTTAGACAATATGATCATTATCGATAGATACGTGCCTGTTTCCTTTAAATAAGCAAAATCGACTGCCACTAAAGCGTTGGATTTATTAGCATCTAAAAAATATAAAGTTCTTTCTCAGTTACTTAATCGACAGTGTACTCTTCACATTGTGACAGATGTAGAATCTATGAGCATATGTTTGTTGTCACAGAGACGTACTAAGAATAGTAGATACATTCAGCAAGATTTGCAGTAATTTTTGTATTCCAAGACTCAGTGTCGCGTGAAACACAATACAAATAAACCTCACAGACAGCTGTTAGAGAAACTGAAATATATTCAACTTTCTGTTGCTTACCTGCAGCTACTTCCTTGATACAGAAAGAATATCCTTAGAAAAATGTTTAATGCTTTAAAGTTTGCAAGTAATATCGCTAAAATCGGACATTGATGACAAGTACACTTATTTAGTATGCAATACGTGCCCGACTGCAGACATAATTTAGGCAATTTTTGTGATTTATTTAAAAGGATAGAGTACGGTGCTGATCAATTGCTTCTTTTTCATTCACTTCTCTTTGGCAAATAATTTACGAATATTCACTTGTCACACCTACGTGTCCATATATTCAAAATTTCACAATAGAGATCGTTTTGTTCTTTCTTCCTGGAAGTCTTTATATTTTATCTGCCTAATACCACAAGCTAAGTATCCGCAAAATATGCTCCAGGTGCCTTTATTAAAGTTAACTTTGATGGATTGCATATGATTACTAACAAGATTTGGTTGATGTCGAATAGTAGAGATATAGTAAAATGGAAAAGGACATGGATATGTTTGCTTACCATTGCTATTCTCACTCATTTAAACAATAATGTAGAATACTGACAAATGATATTTGTTAATATCGCATAAACATCAAGCTGTAGAATCAAATTTGATTCATAAATGAGGTAAGTTAAATGAGGTAAGAATTGAATGAGGTTCATTAATGAGGTAAGAATTAAAACCTCATGAATCGATTATGCTTTAGGTCTGTATATTATATGTACATCATACAGCCTGAAATTCAGTTATATATAAAGGCAGCATTGAATGTGAAAGAACGATCCAGGTAGCTTTATTAAAGCTCATTTTAATGGACTGCACAATACAATTGATATTCAACAGGAGCAATTTATTGAGGAGGGAAATAATATGGATGTTTCTTATTACCAAGGTTATTCCTTGGGCTAAATGATGATGAAGAATGTTAACGAATAAGATTAGCTAATATCTCTTAAATAGACAGTTGTATACCAAATTTGGTTGATATCAAATAGCAATTAAAGAGGTAATGCGCGGAAACAATAATGGGTTTGTTTGAAAATCAGTGGCCTTAATTTCCATAAAAGATGACAACGAAAGCAAACATAACATAGAAACGTCGCCAGTGTTGGTTTTGCTGCTGTTATGGGCTTAAGGCCATTATTAACTAGATGATAGGCTATATATGGCAGCCTGTATTTTTGAATAGGAAGAACCCGGTAAACAGCATACAAGGTAGCAAAACTCGAAATGACGAAGATAGCGGTCAGTAAGAGGTGGCGATGAAAACACTAGTGGCGTAAGGTAAGGAAAGATTACGATAAATACAAGGCAACATGCCAGAGATGGTTGCAATCCAATATTGAGTGAAAGAGACTATTATGCAGACAATAATATCGGTGGATCTGAACCATATGTTTAAAAATCTGCTATTGGGGATGCAGAAACAGATACAGTGGCTGTAAATTCTTACACAACCCAATAGAGAAGTAATGCATATTTTTCATTCATGATGTTGTACGTAAGGATGGAATAAATCATTTTTTGCTTCACGAGAAAACATAATCGTAGGTGTAAAGGTTTTACATGGCAACTAAGTATTTATTTATATTAACAATTTAGTATATCACTACTGGTTTTAATTATGCATGTAAATGTGTACCTTTTACTGATGCAGTTCTGTGTTTATCAGCTCTTGTTTCAAAGTAATCAGCTTCGCATGTATGTTCTTCCCGCCCCTATAGTGGCTGCTCTGATGCCACCCATAATTGCATTTTCTTTACACCATCCAATTCAGCAATTATAACAGGATAGAGTAAACATGTTATAATACGACCGTTAAATATCACTTTGTATACACCGTAAAGGATTTGATTAGCTTGAAATGTTTTGTTCGGCTAATAATTACATCACTTTACACAATACGCAGTCAACCACTAATATGACTCTCGCATATGCGATAGTTATCAATGACCATTTACTCTAGGTAATGACATGTCCTGGGTTGTGATTGAATATATGGATTGATGTTGATTCGAGCATTCATTACTAACGGGGAAAAGAAATTATAAAAAAGCAAAGAGATATTAAAGGATGATATTTAGCATGTCGGGCGTGTTTTTAAATAGAAACAAAGCACCTGTATCAATGTAGCTGATCGCAAACTTGTACTTGTCTGGCTTGGAAACCGAAGAGTCCGGGACGTCGAAGTATGGGATTTGATAAGCCCTACATAACAATAAGTTGAAACTACTAAGCTTTCAGGTTATTAATTGCATATTTGCCACTTGATAAATGATAATGAAATGACAAACAGGGAGAAAAAATAGAAATTTGTCTTAAATGATGAAAGAATTAAGACCACTTTATTCATTGTTCCTGGAGGTCCGTATACTAGATGTGTATATTAAAACTTGACATTCAGTTATAAATATTGGCAAAAAAGAACGCGAAGATACCTTTATTAAAGTTTACCTTGACTGATTGCACATGCGTACTATCCACACTTTGGTTTATACAGAATAATAGCGATTTATTAAGGAGGGAATATTATGGATATTTCTGATAACCAAGGCTATTCACTTAGCAATATTATGACTAAGAATGCTAGCAAATTATATTAGCTGATAACACTTAAATAACAAACTGTAGCTGATTATATTAGCTGATAACACTTAAATAACAAACTGTAGACCAAATTTTTTTGATATCCCGTAGCAACTAAGGAGTTGCTGCACTGAAGCTAAAAGGGTGGCTCTCATTATAGATTACGCAGTAAGAAACATAACGCAGAAACCTGATAGGTATTGGTTTTAATGCTGTTATGGGCTTATCGTCATTATTAAGCCGATGATAGGAGATACATGACAGCTCGTATAGGTTCTGGAGGAAGAACCCTGTGAAAGCATGGAAGAGCCTCCACCCGAATCTTGATCATATGGAGATAGTGATCGTTAAAGGCTCGTAGGGTCAAAAATCCATGTCACTTGGGGTAACAAAAATTTGCAATAAATACGGAGCAACGTTCGAAACGTGGTTGAAATTGAATATTGAATCAATGGAAGGTTTGTGCGGACACCAATGTGGAAAATGTTACACAACAAAATATGGAAGTAAGATACGCTTTTTATTCATTATGCCAAACTAAAAGATATAATAAATGCTTGTTTTAGTGGATGGTAGAAAATCATCCTGGGCGCAAATATTCGAATGACAGCTAAATAATTATTAATACTATTAATATCCATCACTAATGGTTTGAATCATGCATGTAAATATGTACCTTGACTGTTGCAGTCCGCAGTCTTATCAGCTCTCGTTTCAAAGAACCCACCTTGCTGTTATCTTCTCTATACTGGTTATTGCGATATTAATTTTCTTCAAACCATACACTTTATGATAGTGCTATCACCGATGAAGTCTTGATTTATTGAGTTATACCTTTTAGGCTTATAGGTTAGAGCTGATCTTCTGAAGCATAACATGGTTTTATGACATCAATTCTATAATTAGAAAGACGAATGATATATCATATTATTAATGTCAAACGCAGTTCCTTAGATTTCTTGACTGTAGCGAACTGTAGAATTATACATTTACCCGAATGTATGTACCTTCATCCATTAAGATAGGTGGTGACCGTACTGGGAGAGCGCTTTCATGAATGGCCAATCCTTCACGAAAGCTGCCATGCTTAATATTAAAATAGTATATGATAATTTGGGTGAGTTCAAAACACACTAATACATAATGTTCACCAGGAGTTATGACCCAGAACACTTATTTGTACTCTCTAATGCGCATTCGATATCAAACATTCCGCAATCATCATCAATTAACTGCAGTTTGATAATATAATATAAAAAGTTACCTATTTTGGACAATGTTCTGTCATTTGCCACGTGATGTTGATTGCTGTGCAAATACACTGTCTTTAGCCGCTGCTTTGTTCGTTTCTGACATTCTATTGTCATTTCATTCCATGCTAATTTATTTGCAGCAAATACCATATAGGAACAAAAGATATATATCTTTGTTTTATCGTTGATGCTTCAAAGTGTTGTTTTAAGGCTTGCCTTATCTATGGAGTTCAGTATATTTCATCAAAGCTCTTAAAATATTTTCTGTCCTCATCACGTATTAAAATATTGACTGTGCGACCTCATTTGTCATTTTTCCAAATGTATATACGTTTAAGCCGCGTTGTTGCCTTCTTGCTACTTTCAAAATTGAACATTACATTGTATTCAGCTCCATTTTTTCAGCTTACTTGGACAAGCATAATACCATGCACATACGTCTAGGTCTCCAAAATGGAACTTATCCAGATAATGTATCGTAATAATATTTCGAGCATCGAAGTTTTGTTCAGAATGGATTACCTTTAAAAATACATCAATTATTTTATGTTCATAAATATATATCAAATGCTAACGTTTAAGATGAGCTGTGATGAAGGAACTAATATTGTATAGAAACGTAATTAAGGAAAAGTAAATAAGCGAATATTTACCAAAACAAAGAACTTTAATTAGCTTTATCACACCGAAGCTTTTGCTTAAAACGACTAGATGTGTATATAGCCAAATACTGCATTTTAAGAATAGAAAGTAATATAAGCTCTAAGATTATTTTCCAAAGAAAATAAAACGGTGGTAAATTTTAGTCGTTATCATTTGATTTTGTTTTGCAATATGTATCAATGCTACCATCAAAGTGAATTCGTAGTCACAGTGTTCCTTAAATGTGCATACGATTGGTTCATTAACAATACTTGAATTGCAGCAATTATTATTTCACTCGAACCAACAATTACAAAATGAAGAGCACATAATAGGGCTTGTCAACGAAAACATATTGTGGTCCGGGAAAGGCGCCTTAACTTTAAAATTCCCATATATGCAATTATAATTTGTGTAACATTTTTATGTGAACACCGAGTATTCGGAGTACAGTAGCACTTACTTTTTAATTCACAACTTAAACTGCCTACCTTGGCAAGCGTGCACATTCACTTACAACGGCCTTTCGGCTACCAGTTGTTGATATTTAACATGTATGGGTATTTTAATCATATCTCATATACTGCAAAGTTTCACCTATAGAGAGTGAAAATAAGCATGATCAAGTAGATGAGCATGTCGAGGTTTATAATCATTATTAATCTGTCAAGCAATTTATTAGGTACTAATGATAGGAAGACAGGAATTTTATAAATCAAATATAGAAACATATACATTCTGTATAACACAATAGGAATTATTATATGCTATTTTTTTTTTCCTCTTCATTATTTTACATTATCAGAAACGAGCAGTATTTCTCCATCTACATTGTTTCAAAACGGACGACATGGCTCAACATAGTATCGTCAGTTGCTGCATTTGATTATAAGCCAATAATTAACGCTCGTGTAGCAGACGTTATATATTTTGAATATTAAATTTGTCTGTGGATGAAATATAAATGCTGTTATGTCCATTTGCATGCATAGACGACATAGTTGACAACGCAGATCTGTTCAAGCACACGAGTGAACTTGATATATTCATTATCCGCAGCAAACTTGAGACAGTGTTGAAAATACAATTTTGATCATTGAAACACTTGTTTAGGCATTTATGAGCAATCGCAAGCTGAATGGTTCCCGCTTTGGTCTGTGCTTTGTAGGGTCCATACAAATCGCACGGGAGGGCATATGAAGGACAAGAGTTTATCTCGTCTCCTTCAGAGAGGTCCAGTTTTCAAACACAATTATTTTTCTTAAAACTTAAAAACAAATGTAGCCAAATAAGGCGCGATGTGGCGGGAAATGAAGAGCCACGAAGTCACGACAAAGAAGAAGCTGGCGAAATAAAACGTTACAGCACAGATGCTGCGCAATTTTCCACGCTTTACCTGTTTGCGAAAATATTTGGAATTATATAAGCGATACAAGTTATACAGGTCATGCACATAATTAGTACCGATACAGCAATTACATAAGCGTATGTTTTCTAATAGCAATGTATATCTTTTTGCAAGTTGAGATTCCTCAAAATGTAACTTCCTACTTAGCTTTGCAAATTAGATTTAAATGGGTTCCACAATTAGATCTGCACCTCGAAACTGTAATTAATTTTGACTTTATTTCTTTTTATTTCCAATATAAATCACATTTCATTATGCACTGGAAAAGGAAATCAATATGATATTGCCTAGAAAAAAGAATTTCAATTACAAGAATTCGTACTTCACCACCTTATGCTTCCAAATTGTTACTGACAAACAGTGCCAGACAATTTAAAGCAGCAACTCAATTAACACCGTTATGATGTTGTCATGAAGATTAGTTGGCTTTGGTGTTTGAAGTTTGTCAAAAGGGTATAATACTACATGTAATCATAAGGATTTTCAAAGGACATTAGGTGATTATGTGTGGAGTACGAAAGAGCTCAATTAGCAGAAAATATTTAACTTTACTTTGAGTCTCCCCGCAGAGTTGGTTCTGATTCGATGCTATGATGTTAAGAAGGATTAGATTGTGTTGGTATAGGTTTATGTGACTTACAGTGATTCTAACGGGGTTAAATCTGCACTTTATTACAGTTGGACTGCTTTTGAGCTCACATGGCATAAGACAGGTTCAATTTGACGCCAGTGTTGAAAGTATAGCACGATGTCTAAGGTTGTTTGATATAATAAGTCTACACAGTAATCTCTAAGTACACAAAATACAACATAAGAGTATGCGTTTCCTGTAAAGCTGATTTGTAAATCTGCTACAGCAACAATAACGATATTACACATCATGAAGTAAAACATTAAATGTTACGACAAATACGTCATCAGTCAAATACAAATAATGGAATCAGAATCAGATGAGGATGAAGATCTTTTTGCTGAATCGCTTTTTTCCAGCTTTATGCATGAACATTAACTCCCATTCCTGGTAGAGTGTCTTTTTCAGATCTAGTCAGAATAATTTAATAATCTAATAATAATAATTTACTCAGAAATCGAGCGAACAACTGTTCCACATATAGACTTTTGAATAACTTAACTTCAGTCGAATCAGACTGTTCAGTTATGCAAATAAGCCTACATTTGATAACCAAAGCAGTGCACCAAGAACTTAAGACTTAAGTCTACAAGTAATCTTTGACATCGTGTTTTTTTTATTATTATTACTGACTGCATTACGTTTTAAGTGATTCTATCGTCAACTTTATGAACTGACCTAAGGGTATTTTCACCATCTTCATTAAATACGATTCTTCGTTATGAGCATAGCACGTGTTGGTCAGAAAAGGGTTTACTTCCATAAATTTGCTTTCTGTTTCTTAGTGTTGCTAAAGTTCCTGAAAGTCGCATTCTTTGAAAGAAAACGCGTTAAGAGATATGCATACGTTATCTGGTCTCGTAGTGGATATCTAAAACAAACTCACCTTAACACATGTCTTTTTCATGGGATTTCAGGACTGGGGATTAAAATAGTTGTCGAGTCGCGTAGTGGATTTATAAAAGAAACTCACTTTTAACAGATGTCTTTTTTCATAGTATTACATGACTGGAGATTAAACAGTTTATGTCACAACTTAAATTAACCTAAAATGATCTTTATACCATCTACTAATTTTAAAGGTGAAAATTATAGGCATTTAAAGGACTTTTAAAAACGAGAAATAACCTCCAGAAATTGTACAACGTAGTGCATTTTGTAATGGTTTGGCAGCCTGTATAACGTGTTTAGCATCCGACTAATGTATATAATAAATCTAATCACTTTGGATAACTTATTTTATATTAATGGCATATCAATATCATCTTTTATTCATATGAGTTGAACCAAGATGTCATGGTTATTTTTGTTGCGGGTGGTCCCCGAATCTCCGAGTGGTCTAAAGCGCTCACCGTTACGGATCATAGCCATCTCACCTCTTTTTGCATGGGTTCGAGTCTCTTGTTCGGCCAGTCTGGGTTTATGAGAACGCTTGTCTGTAAAAAATAAATTTCTCAGAATCACTCGCCAACTGGTTGATAAGATCTGCGATGAAAGATAAACTATTTATAAGGGCCGGTAATTAATCATATATAACTATTATATGGCATCAATGTATTATAGTCCAGGGAGATATTGTAAAGATAGAGCAACGATTAGTACACTGGCTGAAGCAGCAGGTGTCACATTCTATTGCTGCAGATTGGTTAGTACGCCAAGCAATATGGCAAATGTATCTACCATCGTCTGAAAATGTTCAACATTTTGATATGAGCACTCCCAAAGAAGTTCATCAGGCAGATTTTGTTTTTACCACATAATAATATTAAAACTGGTAGACGTCAATCGCACACATACAAATACACGCTGACTGTCGTTGAGGTTGCAAGTAGATACAAAGAAGCAGAACCACTATCATCAAAGACTGAAGTTGCATTTGCGTTTATCGGATTTATCAACGTAACCCCTGCGATGGCCACAATTAATACAGGTTGATCCTGCAAAGAATTTCTTGCTGCAGTAACGTCGATGATGGAACAAAATAACTTTAAAATCAGACTAGGACATACATCAAATCATCTCCATCAGGCATTATTTGAGCGATTTAATTGAACACTTGCTGAGCGATTGCTTGGATATCAGTATGCGAAGGAAATATCCACCAAAATTAAGTCCCTGAACAAAGTTCTGACGGACAAGAGATATCGTGAATTGGTTGCAAGACTACCAAGTGTGATTGCGGCGCTAATCAACGAAGTTACTAGTGGAATTTGTATGAAACCAGTCAATGCAATCTCGAAGAAACATACCATTTAAGCGACATGACCCTTCCTCTCAGAAACCATTTACTCCCTTCCATCGAAAGAAATTGTGATAAGTATGAGATTTGACACCTCTTTGTTTCATCTCTCTGGCAAGAATGTGAGTAGGAATTAGTACTATCAAGTCTAAACATCTAAATAATTCTATCACGCGAGTTGTTTCACCAGAACCGCCAGGCCCATTAAGATAAACAGTTGTATGTCTGGCCACAGGACGTTATGCCGATGTCGCTGATGATGGTTGTGACATTTGACCATTTTTATAACATATCTCGAAAAGTTTATAATCTGCAGGTCTAGAATAATTAATTATCATCTCATTCTTGACTCGCCATTGTCCCAGTGGAGCGTCGCAGATTCTAGTATCACATTCATCCAACAATCTTATATTTTCTTTGCCGATATAAATTTAATCTGTGGCGTTTCTAACTCAGGAAATTTCTTTATCATGGACAGTAGGTTTATGGAAACATGCGCAATCATCGAAGATCTCTAATGAGTATATTGCGGTGAGTCGCCGACATAATAGCATAATATGGTTCCTAGTTTAGTCTCGTCACTGAAATATGCCCTTCTCGGCCACGCAAATGTACCTTTACTTGTTGAATCAGCGATTATAAAATCAAGTGCAGCATCGTCGATGATGAATCTTAATCTTGTTATCAGATGAGGCTCCTTGTGTACATTTAACGATGCTTTTTTTCTGCCCAGATCTTTTGCGAGTGATATCTCATAGCCGTTGTCACTTTCAGGTTCCGACAGCCAAACCTGATTTTTTGGGCGATGTGAAATTATCACTTCACTCACGGTTTGCGATGATAGTATATTCTTATCAAGCATATATCTCAGGGGTACTATGGGAACCCAAACACGTGAATTCTTCGCACAGCTGTCATCAGAAGTATCTCTGGATTAGGTTTATTGAAAATGACGCCCAAACCAAAGAATAAGAACAAGATGAACATGAGCTGAAACTCAAACGATGCAATCTCGTCACATCCAGCAAAATCGAAATCTGGTCCTATCCCAGAGGGTAGGCGGCCAATTATCGGTACTCTAGTCATCTCGTGTGTAGGATGCCCAAATGGTTAAAAATATTCCGCACATTGTCCCATCCCATGAGGTCTTCCAGGATAACATTCAACCATGTCAACTGAGAAAACGTCGTTGAAATCATATTTGGTATTTCACAAACCCTCAGTGTTCATACTCTACACACGATCGCTGAATGTCTTCAAGAAATTTTCCGCGTATGGGTCTACATGAATTTTTCTTCTGAGCAAAATGATCAACAGCAGACGGAACAGTAAAACAATTACTTAGTAATCGTTCTATCTCGTCGTTATTGTCCGTATATCTCAATGCAGTCATAATCATCTGTGTATGAAAAGATTCCGCACGAGAAAAATCAACAAAAGGTGGCACAAATTGATTGAATTTGCTGCCTTTATCACTCTGGAACAAACACACGAACACTAAATCAATTTTGTTGATCTCGTGAATATATTATAATATATCATCATCATCATCGCCTGCATCGAGTCGGACATTTTTATCTCTTGGGAATATTGTTATACTTGGCATCCTTGGATATGTGTTATGGGCAATTATTACTATCAAAGCTCCATTTCCTACATGTTTAGCGGCTTACAATATCTCTCCAGTTATTTTTCTGACCTCAATCGGAAATTTTAATCGCTTTAAAATTTCAGCAATGTCGCTGATCGTGGATCCTCTTTAACTAACTTACTTTTCGCACGATTATTTTTACGTAACAGATTTGTGATACTCTTCAACAGCGCATTAATACCAGACTTATTTAACGGATAAAATCCCATAAACAAATGCAGTCTCCTGGAAGGATCTCTCGTAGCATGATTTCTCAATGCCAATTAACATTTCTGGTCAAGAATTTTTATCTAACATGGCATCACTCCCGGTGCGGTTTCGTGATTCACGAACATGGTCACGTTTATCACGGATAATCTAGGTTACGTAAATGGCTTTGCTAGCGTCTATCACACAACAATAAATTTCATTTTGAGAAAATATCTGTGTTCAGCCGGATCCACATATTTAAAGATTGTCCTACTAGATGGACATTAAGCATTGCTGAAAATATTGTTGTGTTTTACTCTGAATGTAGACTAGACATGCGTTGCATTATCATCCTAAACTGCATTTTAGCCATACGGATGCGATCAATCAATCCCAGATTAACATCAACTAATACGTGCCGGGATGGGTTCTTGGTCCTAGAACTTTGCGTTGGGGGACAAGGGGTAATTCTGTCTAGATTGAATTTACCTTGATAGTGTTTGATCGCAGATAATCCTGTCAACTCCTCCATCATATAATTAAGGAAAATATATATTTAAATAAAATTTCAATTTTTAACATATAATTACTCAGGTAAAGAATATTTGCAAATGGTTGATAATTGGATCCACAACTCCGTGTAATAAGGCTTGAGTAACGGATTTCTTTGGGTATCATTGGCAGCGTGTACGACGAGCGAGTATAGGACCAAAGCCGTGCTTAAAATGCCACAAGGGAGTCGGGGGAAAGCATTGCACGATGCATTTCCTACATTTTCCGGTGGCTACTAATGCACGGTGTACTGGCTTCAATTTCCGGTGGCTACCAATGCAGCGTGCACTCACTTCAAACAATAAAGTCTCCTCGCCTATTTCCAGTGCTGCTACTTGACAGTCCGGCAAACATCTGGTTCCCAATTCGATAGGATTGGTGGCAGTGACCTCCCAGCTCTAACATCGCGGAATCATCGCTGACTGACTGAACTGTTGCTACACCAGGTGGTGTTCTTTCAATTACCGTAATATATTACAATATTCTTTACTTCATGCGACGGCAATGCCTCTCGCCACTACCAGTTGAATGGGTTGTTCGTTGGGTCTGCGGTATGCTAAAACACGCACAGGCCACGCCATCTATTCTTATATTCTTGTCGCTAGTTATTACCGCACGTGCAGCACGTTGTTTCCGCTCCTCGCCTCCACCCATTTCATTGTAGCAGCTGGATTTCCGGTCTTCCTTCTTCGACCTCCCCAGAGTGAATCGAATAGAATGATGAATCTGAATGAAAATGATGTATGCGGTTGAATTCTTTTTGTTTTACATGCTTGAAACACGGACGTGAAGGAAAACATTCCTAAAAACAAACTATGTAATTCAAACAATAACAAAACGTAGGAAATAAATACCGTTTGGGCCTAAAATCAAATACTTTGAATCTCAATAAAAATGCTATACCACTGCATACAAACAAATTGGATAATTGAAAAGTTTGGTTTTTGTTAGGTAACGGAGGGGTTTTTATCTGAAGGAGACAAAATCCCACAAACATGCTATCTAACTCATCACTTATACCATCATATACGCACTATACCAAACCGCTCCTGTAACTTCCCCACACAACTATCAAATAAAAAGGGTGTATATAAAATGAACAAAACGATATCGTTAAAGTCCACTATCCACCACACTACCTATACATTCCAGTACCCAGACACACTATCCAAAAGGCTTTATGTATCTCAAAATTTCTAATTGCGAAACAAACTGAAGAGTGTCAAAACGCAAACCAATAATGTTACAGCGCAGTTTTTAGTGCGACTAGAAAAATGTTAAAGCACAGGACACACGATTACATATTCCTACAAGGCTATCTCCCCTGCAGTGGTAAAAACAAAACAATCAAGAGCATATGTATTACATTACTTTTGTAACAGGATTTGACCTGAATGGATGTTTGGATCAAATGACGACACAACACAATGTGATGAATGATGTAGGTTTATGAAAAGAATTGATAAAAATATATAGGATGATTCTTTCACGCTCCAAACACATGACTCATTCAATTACTAACACATTCACAAATGAAAAACAAATGAAAGTGAAATGCAAATATTCAAAATGAAAGTGAGATTCACATAATCTCACTAATGTAACCGACATTGAGATTCACATAATCTCATGTAATGTAAATGAAACTGAGATTCACATAATCTCCTGAAATGTAAACGAGACTCAAATAATCTCATGTGATGATAGCATAACTCAAATTGTTTTCAATTAAAACATCATCAATTGAAACATAATTTCAACGTTAAACAATACAACGATTGCACCAAACAATGACTCGTGACACAGTCATACGATAAATATTTGTACAAACTTGCATCCGAAACCATTTGACATGGTTTACGAGTCCAGTTGTCAAAACCACACAGTTCTCCGAATTCCTGGGTCGGTTCCCTTGTTTTGTCCCCATCCACCCTTCACGGATCCACCATACGCACATGTTTATACATCATGCAGTTCCTTCCTTGTATGGACTTGATTCCACCACATACAGACATACAGACAGCCAGACCGTCAGTCTGATACCTGCATACACATACGCACAGCTACACAGCTATACATCTATGCATCCACACACAGCTACACCGCTATGCATCCACATACACAGCTACAACAATAAAACCAAACTGGTCATAATAAAAAGGTACATAATTACAATCTATAGATACATGCTACTAAATTAAAGGCTTAATAGGAACTTGTAACAATTCAAAAGTTCTTTTCAAATCTGCGTAGTGGTAAAGACAACATTTCACACTACGACATTAAAACTGAATATGCTTCACATATTAAATAAAAATGTAACACTTACCCCTATGGCTGTGGAAAAAAATGGAGAACGTACACTCCTCGACAAGATCCAAAAGACCAATGTGTCAGTTAGATAATAACCTTATCTTAAATCTCCAGGGGAATGAGTCTTAGTAAGGGTAAAATACCCGTGCATGCCGTGCTTTTAGTGTCTCTCGCCGCAAGCGAACTACGAGGAGATACATGTTAGTTCAGTCGCTTAACTAGAAAAATAAATGTCCACCCTAGGTAACGTTGTACGCATGTACAATGAAAATAATCAAATCGTTCTAAGGTGAAACCAAGTTATTTCTTGCCTTATTCTGTGACAACTTTATTAAAAAAACAATTCGACACTCACTGCTACATCATTGGTTAGCCAAATATTTGCTAACGCCTTATCTTCGAATAGCCTTAAGTAGTTAAACACACGCTTAGAAGATCCGATGTGTTTCCTGCTCCTGTGCACTTGTCGGTTTGTAAAAAATAAAACTCTCTCTCTCTCTCTCTCTCTCTCTCTCTCTCTCTCTCTCTCTCTCTCTCTCTCTTTTCATGTTCACAATAAAACATTATTTTAGTTCTGTAATTCTTTTCGAACGCTTGCACTCATAAATCAGATTTTGGTATTAGCAGTCATATTTTGACTCTGCAATATGTCAAGAGGAAAATTTATGGCATTAGATCTACCGTTTTCTTAAGACGAAAATGGCATCACACTAAAAGCAGGTTCTTGGGTTCACAGTGTAACAATATCTTGAATATAGCTCTCCTATTCCGCAATCTCATTCTAGAGCCACAACAAAGTTTACCCAATTTCCTCTTCAAGACTGTAATAGAAACAGGACCTTTTGAGCTGTTTACCCGTCATTGCTTTTGGGATTTCTCAACATTGTATAGTCTAGGAGTGAGCTATGAGGAACAACATACCTTAAACGCGGGAGCAAGTATACAGATGCATGTTACTGCAGCCATCGACAATAAATGTAACACTACCTTTTTTGAAATTGATGAATGAACTAAATAATAACTGCCCATGAACAGTTCTCTCAAGGGATTTGCCATTGTAACATCATGGTAAAAATGTATTCTTTTCTATATAGCTGCAAAGCAACAGAGCAAAAATGGAGTCATTCGTCATTTAACCATCCACTATAGGCTCTTTATGCTCCCTGTCTCTGTCTTTAAACACTCGTCGTCTATCTACCGTCACTCTATAAAGTAAAAATGTGTGAGTGTGTTTGTATGCGCTTGTGTATGTTTGTGGGTCTGTGAAATTAGGTTGCTGTGCTGACCATACTCCGATACAGTAAACAGTAGTTTAAATCTTTTTGTGAAAAAAGAGTGATCGTTTTAAAATGAAAACTGATTTTAAATTTTTAGTGTGGGATGAAAACTATTACAGTACAATAAATGTTTAGTTTGACAATAAATAGGTAGTGTCATGCACTACATGTCTTGAATATGAAAATAGACCAGTCTTCCTATCTAATGCAAATGTACAAATGTACAAAGCCTAATTGTTTTATTGTTGTTATCATAGTACCGATAGATCAAGAAGTGTTTTTCATTGTTAGAGAATTTTTGTAGCATGGTAATAATCTCTATGCATGTACAGCTAAACATCACATCTTGACATTTGGTACATACGACAAACGATACTGTAGGCATTTGCCAATATCTATAGCAATAAGTTTTGTTGTAAATAAATATGAATGGAAAAAATGATTGCCCATGAACATTTCCGATTTTTGCCGTTTTTACTAGAAACTAATACAAATGGAACTCTCATGTTATTGATGTCCTTTAATGTAGCAAGATAATAGAAGAAACAATTGACATCCATCTTTTCTGTCTTTTACCATTCCCTATGTTCTCTCTCTCTCTCTCTCTCTCTCTCTCTCTCTCTCTCTCTCTCTCTCTCTCTCTCTCTCCCTCTCTCTCTCTTGCACGTGCGCCTTAAATCTTAAGTTCCTGTCTTTCTCTACAGCATAAAGCTAATTCCATCTCTCTCAAAACTATCTACCACTTTCATAATGAAATCGCAGTTATAGTAGTAATAATAATGTGTGTATGGTTTGTAGCCACCTTATCTTAAGAAACGTATGTGAAGTTTTACCTATCTGCTTGAACTATACCATAGGTTGTGGAAATTTATTTACATGCACTCACACACGCAAATCGTTCAATGATGGGGAAAGGAATTTTGTGTAATGTGTATTCGGTAATTAATTGTATATTTCTGTAATTTCATCTCATTCTTTAAAACTTTACCGTTAAAAATGGCGTTTTCGGATAATGTGCATGGTGTGTTTGATGGTAGAGTTGATGTGATGGATATTATGTTTGTGCGAATTCATAGTCTTCTTCTACGTCCTACCCCTTTCTCCTGATAGTTGTTGTGGAGTCACTCGACATTGTGCTTTGATTGTGTGTATGAGGTGCTGGAAAGTAAAGGTATATTGTGATAATATATATTTTATTGTTGGATTTTGCGATCTGAAACAGATAAGTAGCAATATCTGAGAGATTATAAATCACAAGTTATCTATATGAATATCAGGCAAAAGTCACATAAAATACTGTTTGTCCTAACTAGTATACGAGAGAAATAAAAGATTTGCTGAAGACATACGACTACAGCAACAAATAAATACAAGGCAGTTTCCATTTGGCGGACCAATATCAACCCCACAGAAGTCGTATGGGTGTCCGACTGTGGTACTATATGTAGATCGGATGTTTCCTTGAGATCGCATTTTGCAGGCTGTTGAACAACTATGTTTCCTACCTAGTTAATCAGTGTGCCTCAAGTTTCTGTAGTACATTTGAAATGTCGACCAAATTATCATTCCTGATCGTAGTGTATAGCATCTTTGTATACATTTAAGCGACACTTAGGGACATAACTTTAACTCAGTAGGAATGATAAACAGCGTCGATTTTCGAAAATTATTGGACATATGGGAAAATTAACATTTAAGGACAGTTCCCTGCATAATGAGAAACAGTAAGATTACCCCAAAAAATCATTTTGGTGAAAAGTAAGGGTGTGATTGGAAACTACATCACTGCTCCATTTACAGCAAGAGGAAATTAACATTTTAGCCTGGTATGTTGAAAGGTTTAAAGGACACAAGGGGAAATGTAAAGTTTAAAGCTTACACCAGTTTAGGAATTTTCTGACCAACAACCCACATTCATGAACAACACACATAACTTCTGAGCAACACTTCTGATCAATACGTCGACTGAACAGTGTGCATATATCCTGACCAACAGCCAACATTCACTGACTAATGCAATAGGTACTATCCAACACGCCTAAACGGTACTAATATTTACTGAGTATCACCCACAAATACTACCCAATACATACAAGCACATACCCTTACTAACCTATGTACAGTGTTAAAGTGGATCTAAAGCAGACAGAAGAGCATGACGTTAGAGTAGACAAAATGACACCTTACAACAGTGCAGTGTAAAGAGAGATGAAGGATTTGAATATAAACACACTTATATGCTATCACAGTTGCAGTGTAAGGAGAGAATTGGGTAGAGGATCTCTCACATTTAGAAACCCATTGATATACTATCACAAGGGACAGATGGGTAAAAGTGGGTTGGTGGGTAAGTGTTTAGCTGTAGAAGACAAAATGTAAACAAAACATACAAACATACACACTTCAAACATAGATTTTGGCAATGGTAGATTGCTTCTCCTGAGAGATATCAATGACACTGAGATGTGTCACTGATTGTTATTCTGGATTGTTTACAGTATCGATATCTATGGTTATTGAACTTCTGGGATACATCTAATCTTGTTATTCAATAATCAGACGGAGAATGAGAGTCTAAAGTTGGGAACATGTGCTTCTAACTCCCAATGATCTGTGTGCGGAAGTAGGGTCTTTTTGGTGTGTTTCCCTTTGGCTCTTGCCGTTGCTGGACTCACTCTCACTCTTTGTTCAGAGCTATTGATCCCTTTCCCTTTCATATGGCTACTTTCTTTTCAGCTCAAACTCCCCTAAGTTTCTGTGTCTCTTTATCGATGAATTCTCGTTTGAATTGAATGTTCATACGCAACGAGATCATTTGCCTCAAACTGTACCCCGCGCGGGGGTAGTGCTCTTTCTCTGTGCTTCCACCCTCTGTAACGAACACATTCTTTCACAGTTTACCACACTGAATTAACTGACTCATTCATGCCTTCTTTGCTAAGTCGACGATGGATGACAAAACTGGACAAAGAACAACTTTACATGTTATAGGCGCACTCAAAAAGAAACATACCTCAACGTTCTGGTGCTTACGTGAAAGGAGTCATCCCATCTGAGGATTGAAAGAAAATATCAGACGAATAATTTTATTTTAAAAAGGCACAAATTAAGAAACGTCCGCTAACTCAACCATGCTACAAGGTACTAATGAAGTGAGATGATTAGTTCAGTGCTCCTCTTCATGTTAAAGTGAATAGTGTCAAATGCAAAAACATGTTAAACGTAACCGTATTGTTAAGACTGGCAACATCGAGAAATTACCTAACTTCGATTGATGCGGAACAGTGTCGTTTGCCTTCAAAGAATTCTTCTTATCTGAGATAAATAAAAGGAATAGCCATAATGATCGCTAAAAGACAGGTTTATGTTTGAGTCATTTCTTGAGTGTGAACCTTCCAGTGACATATTGAAATAAACAGGTGACTAAATGTTTCTCTTGTTCTAACTATCGTGACATGGCACATGTGTCTTCTATCGTTCCTTCATATACTGCTGGTAGTGTGTATGACTGCCACAATTCCAGTTCAGGATTAAAAACATCATTATCATCGATGTATATGGCGTTGTATTTTATGTATATCTGTAAGAATCTAGAATCCTTTCTCTTAGACTGTTAGTTTTCTGAATATATTGCATTCTGCATGCACTGTTATATTCACAACTTCAACGACAACCATAATTGCAGAGACAGAGATTTAGTATATTGTATCACGGGGGAAATTTAGCGCCTAACAGACGAGATTACGACAAACAAGCAGAAGCGTTTTGGTCGCCACACCACCGCTATTGTAGGGAAACCTCAAGACACCACTGCTATCATTGGTCAACCTCAAGGCAAAATATACACAAATAGAAAGATGTGTATTTATTTCAAACCAGGGGCTAAAATATAGACGAACCCATTAGCCTCTACTTCAATCTTGATTTGCTTGTTCCAATGCCATCTCCACAACAACTATAGTTTATAAGAAGACATCATTATAGCTCTGTTCTGCTGCTGACCTTGGCTTGAGTCTGGAAGTCATTATATATATATATATATATATATATATATATATATATATACTATGTGTGTGTGTGTGTGTGTGTGTGTGTATTTGTGTGTGTGTGTGCATATATATATATATATATATATATATATATATATATATATATATATATATATATATTGTTACGTGCTTAGGCTCGAACAAAAGTAGCAAAGAAAAAAGTGACGCCAACAAGCTTTATAAAATTTAACAAATAATTTATTTCCCTAGACAAACAAATTAAAAATATGAGAAAGGACTTACGGTTTATGAATCTAATCCAAAACTAATCCTACAATTAATGCATATAAGTCTTAAGAATAAAAAGTCCTACTTGAATCACAGTTCGAATCAGGATGAAGTTCCAAAATGGAAGGCGATGACATCTTCTATAATCTCTTTTGTGTTGACGTGTCAACAGTTCTTTGTTGAATACCCCAAAATAATAATCCGGCTTTAGAATTCCGAATAATTTCCAATAAATGCCTTTGTCCAAGAATTTGGATGAGCACAAGTGCTTTCCAGGGAGAGTAAGCTATTAATTCCGAAAAAGAGAATAATTCAAATCAAACTGACAACAACATAAAATACCTTTCAGCTCCGAAAGCATTACTTACAACTGACTAAAACTATAATAACATTTGTTGATAAGCCCAACTGATACGCAAAACAAAGACCTGGATGTGGGTCATTCCTGGGGGAAACCCTAATTGACACATGTTATTTCACACGTAGGCCAGATATGGCCTTGACTGAAATCACTGATTTATTAACTGAGAATGAATTAATAAACAGTTGTTTTCATTAGAGGTGTTACTGGTAGGAGATCGAGGTCACCGATTGATACAGTGTAAACAACCCAGAGCTTGTTTATCAAGTTAAAATAAACTACACTGAATTTTCCGGAAAAATGTCAAATCCAGTGAATAAATTTATCATTACAGTATCACCGAATGGAATGAAATAAAAAATGAAAACAATTAAAAACTAACAAACATGTAATTACAGTACATATAAGTAACACTTCCCCTAAAAGAAAACGAAAGATTTAGATACTAAAGCTTTCTTTTTACCATAGATTAAATGTTAATTTTACATGTGGTAAAACATTAAATAAGAACATATGAACTATACAAAGTGTACATAAAATAATATTTCTATGCACGGAAGGTCCATCTGCTATTAAAGTTTCTTTTCATCTGATGTGCCTAATTTGAATATTACATTCCTGCGACAGCAGACTCCACCTTAATAATCTTTGATTTTTGTTTTTAATCTTGTCGATGAAAGTAAGGGGGTTGTGATCACTAGACACAACAATCGGAGAAGGAGCTGAACTATGTAAACTTCAAAATGTTGTAATGCCAATATCAAGGCCAAACATTCCTTCTCGATTGTTGAGTAATTCCTTTGGTGCTTATTAATTTCTTAGACAAATAGCACACCGGATGATCAACACCATTGCGATCTTCTTGAATCAATACTGCTCCAACCCCAACATCTCTTGCATCAACAGATATTTTTAATAATTGATTGAAATTTGGAGCTGTAAGAACTGGCGCACCGTTACGTATGACCTTTAACTTGTCAAAAGCCTCCTGACATTTTTCAGTCCAGAGAAACTTATTTTTTCTTGCTCAATAATTTTGTCAGTGGTTCAGCAATATTAGGAAAATGGGAACAAAATTTCCGATAGTACCCAGACATACCTAAACGTCGCATCAGTCAAACGTTGAAAGGTACTTGGCGAACCCTTCATCCCGAAATGCATCACTTTATATTGATAAAGTCCATCTGGATTCACGAATATCGAATTTCCTTTGCTCTTTCCGCTAATGGAATTTGCCAAAGTCCTTTCAGAAGGTCAAACTTGGTGACATACTTGGCATTTCCAATTTTATCAATGCAGTCATCGATTCTTGGTAATGGAAATGAATCTGTCTTTGTCACACTGTTCAACTTCCTATAATCAGTGCACATGCGGAAAGTTTTATCCGGTTTCGGAACAGGTATGCATGGTGAACTCCAGTCACTTTTGCTGGGCTCTATGAAATCGTTCTCCAGCAAATACTGAATTTCTTTCAAGTATTCCTACTTGAGAGGTTTTATCCTGTAAGTGTGTTGTGTCACAGTTTTATAATTTACATTTTCAACGTCATGAAAAACTTTGTTTGTCCTCGTAGGAACATCTGGAAACAAGTGCTCATATTCAAATAATAACTGTTTAAGTTTATTCCTTTCTTATTGTTGCAAATGTAAAAGTTTCTGGTCCAGATCATTCATAATTTCCGAATTCCGAAGACTAGTTGCTCCAAAATCAAGTCCGATTGAATTCCTTCACTTGAAACCTCAGTCAGTGGGACAGGTACAACTAAATTAATTGCATGATTTATCTGGATATCTCTCTCAATATACTGGTACTCCTATAATTTATTTAGATCAGAGTAATATAATTATTATTTAAGTCATTCATATTTTTTTTTATTTTGTAAGGGCCGTAATACCTAATTTGAAGAAAATGTTTAAGAATTAGCACGAGAGAAAGAACTCTATTACACGACTCAAAAATTCTCTCCATTAAAGTTCTGTGAAACTATAATTTCACTTTTGACTTGAAGTGCTGAATGTCAAATTCAAGCATAAGTGGCTGGAAAATTCCAGACATAAAATTTGACCCTTGACCAGATTGGACAGATTTAGGCAGGTAAAATTGAGTAAACAAAATTTTATGCAAACGTTTACTATAGTTTAAGTTTTTATAAACCTCAAAGGAAGTGCCTCTGGGAATCTTGTTGACGCACATATAATGGTCAACAAATATTGGTTGCCTGACTTGGTCCTAGGAATGGAACCCACAGAATCTATAATTATTCCGATAAATGGTTCGTCAAATGCAGGAATAGCTTGCACATGAGCCTTAGGTATCTTCTGATTGGGTTTTCCTACCATTTGACAATTATGACAATATCTACACTATTTACAAACAGCTCTTTTGATATTTGGCTAATAGAAGTGAGTCAAATCAAACGTGGGCCAGATATGACCTTGACTGTAATCAGTGACTTCTTCACGGAGAAGGAATTAAAAAATATCAAAAAGTTGTTTAAAGGAAAGTGAATTTAGGTCACAAATTGATACAATATAAACAAGCCTCTGCTTGTTTATCAGGCTTAAACGAACTGAACTGAATATTCTGGGAAATTGTCAAATCCGGCGAATAAAGTTATCAATACAATGACACGTAATGGAATAAAATAGAAAAAAGAAACTAAAACTAACAAACAAGTAATCAAATCACATATACTTAACTATATATATATATATATATATATA